>ML380603.1:241237-378033 GCA_005239525.1 Nicotiana knightiana | reverse complement strand
TTCTCAGCTTCTTTGGCATCCACGCATCTTAACAAGTTCAGATCTGGGGTCCTTTTGTACAACTCCCCTCCACTTAAGAAGAAACTGCTGGCGAGCCTTCTAATGGTTCTCTTTTGATCCCTAGTGACCTGCTCCGGGTACTCCTTTGTTTTCAAGAATCTTTTAATATCATCATACCATGGTTGGACCTCAGACTCTATTTCGACCGTGTTAGAATAACCATGTCTTTCTTTGATTTAAATTTCCAATGAGTCAATGTAAACATTGCCCGAGTATGGAAGTATTGCAGCTAGGGTTGTGGGTGCATCGGCCAACTCATTGTGGCATCGAGGAATATATCTGAATTCGATGGCTATGAATCGTTTGCTAAGATCTTCCACATGTTGTCTGTATGGAAAGAGCTTAACATCTCGAGTTTCCCATTCTCGCTGAACTTGCTTGATAATTAAATCAAAATCTCCCATGATTAATAATTCTTCCACATCCATATCAATGGCCATGTTCATACCCATTATAAAAGCTTCATATTCGGAAGTATTGTTTGTAAAAAGAAAAGAAGTCGGGCAGTGGCTGGATAATGTTGTCCCGCGGGTGAAATCAAGATTGCCCCAATTCCAACACCTTTCGCATTGACTGCTCCATCGAAGAACATTTTCCAGGTATTAGTGTCTTCTGAGATTATTTCAACTGAATTTACTTCATCATCCGGAAAATAAGTGCTCAAGGGTTGGTATTCATCATCAACCGGGTTCTCAGCTAAATGATCAGCTAAGGCTTGAGCTTTCATGGCTGTGCGGGTGACATAGACAATGTCGAACTCCGTGAGTAGGATTTTCCATTTTGTCAACCTTCCCGTGGGCATTGGCTTTTGGAATATGTA
The DNA here is from genome assembly GCA_005239525.1 of Nicotiana knightiana. Classification (NCBI taxonomy): domain Eukaryota; kingdom Viridiplantae; phylum Streptophyta; class Magnoliopsida; order Solanales; family Solanaceae; genus Nicotiana; species Nicotiana knightiana. The sequence continues at coordinate 377,153 of ML380603.1, read as the reverse complement.
TTTCAGAGGATCCAACCTAGTTATGAGATATGTAGTATGAGCCAGCAAATAATTTCTGAGCTTTTGAGCAACCCAAGTTAACGCACAGCAAGTTCTCTCCAGCAGAGTGTATTTGACTTCATAGCTAGTGAATTTTTTGCTCAGATAGTAGATGGCTTGTTCTTTCTTCCCGGTAACATCGTGTTGCCCGAGGACACAACCGAAAGAATTTTCCACAACGGTTATGTACAGGAATAGAGGTCTTCCTGGTTCAGGCAAGACCAATACTAGTGGATTATACAAATATTCCTTGATTTTGTCGAAAGCTCCCTTGCATTAATCTGTCCATTTGATTGCCGCATCTTTCTTTAGAAGCTTGAATATTGTCTCACACGTGGTTGTAAGTTGCGCAATAAACCGGCTGATGTAGTTCAACCTTCCTAACAAGCTCATGACCTCTTTCTTGGTCCTTGGAGGTGATAGATCTCGGATGGACTTTATCTTGGTTGGATTTAACTCAATGCCCCTGCGGCTGACTATAAACCCCAATAGTTTCCCTGAAGGAATGCCAAATGCACACTTAGCAGGGTTTATTTTCAAGTCATATTTGCGTAGCCGCTCGAAGAATTTCCTCAAGTCCTGAACATGGCCTTCCTGTGTTCTGGAATTAATAATGACATCATCAACGTACACCTCGATTTCTTGGTGCATCATGTCATGGAAAATAGCAGTCATGGTCCGCATATAGGTAGCCCCGACATTTTTCAAACCTAACGACATGACCCTGTAACAATAAGTTTCCCATGGTGTAGTGAAGGCTGTCTTTTCTGCGTCTTCCTCATCCATTAATACTTGATGATACCCGGCGTAACAATCCACAAACGACTGTACCTTATGTTTGGCACAATTGCCGATAAGGATATCGATGTTTGGTAACGGGAAGTTATCTTTGGGACTTGCTTTGTTCAAATCACTGTAATCAACACATACTCTGAGCTTCCCGTCCTTTTTTGGCACTGGGACTATATTGGCTAGCCATGTGGTGTATCTGACTACTCGGATTACACCGGCTTTCAATTGTTTAGTGACTTCTTCTTTGATATTGTCACTGATATCTGTTTTGAAACTTTCTTTGCTTTTGTTGGACGGGTGGGCAAGCGGGATGAGTTGGCAACTTATGTACTACTAAGTCAACACTTAGTCCGGGCATATCGTCATAGGACCAGGCGCACACATCTTTGAATTCGAACAGGATTTGGATCAATGCGTTCTTAGTTTTCTCATATGTGTGTATGTTTATCATGGTCTCTCGAACCTCTTCTGAATTACCCAAGTTAACTGGTTCAGTCTCGTTTAGGTTTGGCTTAGGTTTATTCTCAAATTGTTCCAATTCTCTGTTTATTTCCCTAAAAGCCTCATCTTCATCATACTCTGGTTCTTGATTCATTATTTCGAGATTAGACAGCTTATTAAGATCAAGGCATGAAGTCTGCAAGCATGTCATGTTATTTAAAGCCGCATTATTAGGACTGAAAAATAAGAAAAAATACAAAATTAGAAAGAATAATAGACGATGAAATTTTGATTTCATTTCATTGAATTGAAACTAGAAGGGTTTACATCGAAATTGAAAATCAATAAATTAAAAACACTTGAGTTACACCCTGAAATAACTCATAGTGCAGGAAAGATGGAAAAACTGAACTACCGGGACGCCCGCCTGACGGGGAATGGAGTAGCCTTCTAGTTCTGCAACTTAGCATTTGGGACCATATACTGCACCTCAACGGTGCTCGAGCCTTCCCCTAGCTGAACCATGTTAGTCTCATACAACATATTGTTTCATGGCCTCACATATATCTTCAATTTCTTCGGCCGTAAAGGCCACTTCTTCTTTTTCTTCGACATACTCTGGCTTGATGAAGGTCTTAGTAATGTGTGGGAATGGCTGAGACAGGTCCCATCCATTGTTTTTGCGGGCGTTGGCCCATTGCACATCTTCATCGGTGGCTTGGAAACCTATGCCAAAGAATGTTTCAGCGGCGGGTAGAGAGATGGGTTCAGTGATGCCTTGTAGGGATATCCCAAGCCCCTTTCCTGGATTTTAACCATGTCTAGTCATATCTGTGGCAACCATGATTGACGCGTTTGAAAGACAAGGCTGTGGGCATGGAGTGCCTTCTTCGCATTGATCAGCAGGCACAATCTCGAAGGCTTGGTACACAATATGTTCACTTCCCTCTCTGGCCTCGAGGCAGGAGATGGAGGGGTCCCTGTATATGGATTATTCATCTTCTCCGTGGACCACGAGCTCCTGATTTTCTTGGACAAATTTGACCATTTGGTGGAGGGTAGACGGTACTGCCCCAGCAGCGTGAATCCACGGTCTCCCTAGCAAGAAGTTATAGGAGGTATCCATATCCAAGTTTTGGAAAGTTACTGTGAAATCCACAGGGCCTATCGTCATAATTATGTCGATTTCACCAATGGTGTCCCTTTTGATACCGTCGAAGGCGCGAACACAAACATTATTCAGCCTGATTCTCTCAATGTCGATTCCCACCCCTTGTAGTGTTGACAAAGGGCAAATATCTACCACTGATCCTCCGTCAAGCATAACTCTCTTTACATAATATCCTTCGCTTTTAACGGTCAGGTGTAATGCCTTGTTGTGAGCGGCTCCTTCGAGAGGCAGATCATCCTGGCTGAAAGAGATTTTGTTTAGCTCGAAGAAATGCTCAGCCATTCTTTCTAACTGCTCGGCTGAGGTCACAGCTAGTACATACGCTTCATTCAGCGTTTTCAGGAGTATTTTTTAGTGCTCATTTGAACCAGTCAATAGAGACAGAAGTGAAACCTGATCAGGGGTTCTCCTGAGTTTTTCAATGGCGACATATTCCGGAATTTTCATTTTTTTGAAGAACTCCTCGGCTTCTTCAGCGGTGATAGGCTTTTTGAGAGGGAAGCGTTTATGCTTAGCTTTGTTTAGCTCATCTGGGTTATGGTACTTCCCAGTGGGTTTGGCTTCGTTGACTTCCCCCTTGACTTCTTTTCCTTTATATGTCACCACTGTTTGATCATAGTTCCATGGGACAGTAGTTTATTTTTTATGTGAATTTGCGGCCGGCGGTTGATAGTCAAAGGTTCATTCAGCTTTGGTGGTATAGCCGATCTTTTCACAACATAGGCCCCTCTTGGTATATACATTTTTTGTGGTTCCAATCTTTTAGGAGGGATCAAAACGAGTTGTCTGTTTCGCGGAGCTCTCGGGACATAAAGGATAGCTTCTTTAGCTGGTGTCGTTTCTTTGTTTTCTTCCTTGGCATTTTCTTTCTCCTGGCCGGGGGTTTTTGTCACTTTTTCTTCCTTAGCCTTCTCTTTATCCTAGCCAGGGGGTTTTGTTTTCTTTTCTTCTTTGTCCGGTTTTGCCACTGTCTTTGCTTTCCTTTCTGTGTCCACAATGGCAATGATGGCTTTCAGCACCGGGTCAAATTCTTTATCTTCTAATATCATTCCAACGATAGGCATGTTGTTTTGGGATGGCAATGGGTTATTTGTGACATTGGGCACCTCCTCGTCTCTTAGCACAACCTTCTTTTGTTCAATCAGATTTTCTACCGCTCTCTTGAGGGTCCAGCAGTCTTCAGTATCATGCCCCTCCACTCCAGAATGATAGGCGCAGTTGGTACCCCGTCTATGTGATAGCGATTGTGGATTTTGCCTGTTCAGAGGCACAGGCTACAGAAGTCCCATCTGAACCAACTTTGGAAAGAGGCTTGAGTATGACTCACCGATGCGGGTGAAGTTAGTTTTTCTTGGTGGCTCACGAGGGTAAGCATTGTAGGGATAATTGTTTGGAGGATAACTTGGATTATATGGAGCTGGGGGTAGATTGTTATTTCTAGGTGGTGGAGCTCTGTTTTGGTGATATTGTTGCGGCCGGGGCTGCGGCTGAGCGTTCATCACTGCATAAGGAGGGGGAATCATGGCATAAGCTGCTTCCTGGTGAGGATAATAGTGTTGTGAAGTTGTGGAAAATGGGCCTGGATATTCCTGAGGTCGTCGGGAATTCCTAGGGCCCGAAGCCATCATGGCTCCCTCCTCTTTTTTCTTTCTGTTTTCCAGGCCTCCCGAACCGCTTTGAATGGCTTGGGAGATGGCTCTCAAAGCAGATTAACTTAAAATACGGCCTGTTTTTAAGCCATTTTCGACCATCTCGCCAATTTTTATGGCCTCCGCGAACGGCTTGCCCATGGCGGACATCATATTCTGAAAATAATCAGCCTCTTGGGCCTGTAAGAAGATACTAATCATTTCTTTTTCCTCCATGGGAGGTTTCACTTGGGATGCCTGTTCCCGCCATTTGATTGCGTACTCCCGGAAGCTTTCGGAAGCTTTCTTTTTGAGATTGGATAGAGAATTTCTGTCCGGAGCTATATCCACATTGTACTGGAACTGTCTTATGAATTCTCGGGCCAAATCATCCCATACATGCCAATGGGATATATCTTGATCGATGTACCACTCCGAGGCGATACCTGTAAGACTTTCCCCAAAATAAGCCATCAGTAGCTCCTCTTTGCCTCCCGCTCCTCTCAGTTGGTTGCAGTATCTTTTTAGATGAGCGATCGGGTCTCTATGCCTGTCATACTTCTCAAATTTTGGTGTCTCGAAACCCATAGGTAGATGCACGTGTGGGAACATGCATAAATCAGCGTATGACACGCTCTTTTGGCCACTTAGACCCTGGATGTTTTTCAAACTTTGTTCAAGGCTCTTCATCTTTCGAGTTATTTCATCTTGTTCAATATTCTTCAAGAGCTTTTCTGGTTCAGCGGGAGATTCAAACTGTGGGTATTGCGTGCAAGCATTAGGACTGACCTGAGCGGCATCCAGCTGGAACTGAGGATCTTGAAAAATAAAATTGGCCGGTTCAAAATTCTATCGTGCCAGTGTAGGTTGTGCCATACCAATAGCCGGAGGAGCAGTAAACACCACAGAGTGTAATCCGGAGGGTGGTGCTTGGGGGCGAAACACAGAAGGTGTTCCAGAATAGTTTTGAAACCATGGTTGGGAATCCAAATGGAACAAATGGATTTGGCTTTGAATTGGGCACATTGGTGGTCCCTCCAATTCTGGGAATTAGCTCAGGAAAACCAAAGATGGAGCTAGGTGGCTCTCTCCCATTGGACCAAGCGTCCCACATCTCGAGCATACGGAATCTTAGCCTTTTGTTTTCTTCAGTTACTACCGATTCTTGTTGGGGGATGACTGAGGTGGGGCCATCCGTTGGTTCAATAATGGACGGGTGACTTTCAGACGTCATTGCTACACTTCCTTTAGACCTTGTGAAATATGGATGTGTCGCCAGATACCACCGCAAACCAACCACCGTTTAATAATAGTAAACTTTTAAAAAAAAAAAGAGAAACTCAAATTGGGTTAGCGGGAGATATTAAAACATAGGAATCACACAATGGGATGCGATGCACCTAAGCAATTATCGTTTTTCTAAAAGTGTTTGCAACGACTGTCTGTTTCATCCCTGCTTTAACATTATCTCTCTTTACTTTCTTTTCATTCTTTTTTTTTTTAGGATTATGATCGAATCCTATGTGGATTGCCTACGTATCATGACGCCGCATGAATCAGATCATCACGTAGTTCACGGAATAGCTAAATAAAAAGGCGATTTCATTTCACTATTAAAAATAATTCTTTTTCATTACAAGTGACTTTTGGGAATATTAAATAAAAACGTAAGAAAAATAACAAACTTTAAAACAAGACAACTTAACAGTTTTAGAAAGCAATAAAAATACAGACTCAATAACTAGATATCAATAGTAAAGGAGAGCCTCGGGTTGTCTTCTTGGTGCTGGTGGGGCATTGGCAGGCCTCTGCGCAATATCCTCCCGAAGTCGATATAATTCGTCCATTAACTGATGGACAAAAGTCATCATGGTGGCGAAGAACATGGAAGTGGTCATACCCTAACATTCGTGGCATTTTTGCACCACGTAGTCAGCTATTTCTGTAATTCTGTGCCGTATGATCCCCTTCTCCCCAAGTAAACGCCCTACTTGATGTGACCGGGCTTCTAACACTTGGGTATTTGCATCATTCTGCTTTTGCAACTCTTGCACCATTCCTTTTAACTGGCCAATCTCTGTACACCAATGCTCCCTTTCTGCTCTGAAGTCTTTGGTCTATTGGACCATCTCGTTGTCCATAGAAAACAACTTTTCTTTCAAGATGGCCGTTTCTTTACCATATTTTTGCCTTAATTGACGAACATGTTCTTCTGATCCTTTTACTAACTCCCTTTGGGCTTCTAACATGTCCTTTTCAGCTTTTCTCAAATCGAAGGTATACTCGTGAACTTTTAGTCTCAGATTATTAATGATATTTTCATCTCTTTCACTCCTTGTAGGTGCCTCCAAGGCTATTTTTAGATTCCGGATCTGAGCCCGAAGTGCCTCATTTTCTCGGGTCATTTGTCGTTTCTCACTCTCGACTACCTCTGCTTGCAGTTGGTTATCAAACTCCATGTTTCTTAACTTCTCTTTCAAAGCATGGATAGTGGCTTGATATTCTCTTTCTTTTTCACCCCAAGCTAGTCTTTCTTGCATCTTATCATCAAAAGCTTGCACATGAGGCCTTTTGGAGGGTCTTTCTGGCTCGGGTTCCGATTCTTCAACAATGCAATCCCTTTTCTGAAACCATGCCACATATCCGGGGTCCGCTTCCCCTCTAGCCAGGTCGGGAACCTGGGTATCCTCTTTCAAGTATCGGCACCCATTCAAACTTTGTTGAATTAAGGCCTCAGGTAAGGGAGCCTCGGGGTGTAGTTCAATAACCTGGATGCTCAAATCCTCCTCTTCAAGTATCACTTGATAACGGCCCAATTGTCTCAGAACCCGTTGGGGTGCATATGGTTGGACACTCTTGAGACCCATTATCAATAAATGATTCCTAGTAGCGGACATGAGTATGACTTCTTTGAGTGGGAGCCATCCAAAAGTCCATTCTATTTGGCTTGCTCGTAAAGACCTTAGATGATTGATCCAGGCCTTGACTCCTTCTGGAACCGGGTAATCTTTCACTCTCTCCTCATAACTCTCAATGAAGTTGGCTTTCTCAGTACCATAGCTCATGAATTTTGGATGGTGACGAAGATGTTCAATCATCCACATCTGGAGAATGATGTTGCAACCTTCAAAGATTATTTTTCCCGACTCGCATTCAGTCAATGCCCGAAAAATGTCAGATAATATGAGTGGAGCCAGGGTATGATCTTTCTTTTCGGTCAAGACCTGGGTAATTTTATCCACCCGAACGTCAATGGATCCTTCGGCATTAGGAAATATCATAACAACCAGAAATGCTACGATGAAGGCAAGCCGGCAATGGATTATCCAAGTATCTTTATCCTGTTTGTTAGTCAGGCCTTTCTCATGTACTTCAAATCCGCTTGAGAAACCGTATCTGGAGTATAAGAAACAGAATGAACAATATCCATCGGATACTTGGCCTTTTCTGAGTTTCCAGCTAACGAAAAGGACCTCAAAGAAACGGCTTACTGACATAGGTCTTGGAAAGATAATTTGTTGATTCCTTAAGTTTCGACCAGAACCCGCATATCCGGCGACCTATTCTAAGGTTGGGGTGAGCTCAAAATCTGAAAAGCGGAACATGTTTTGGTCCGGATCCCAAAAAGTTACCAAAGCTTTAATCAAGTCATTTTGGGGTTTGATTTTCATAAGATCAACGAGAGATCCGAAATGTTCGGTGATCCATTCTTTGCTATCTTTATCCGAATCATGCCGCCACATCTAGAGTTGTATGGGAGCCTCTTCTATGGTGTTCAGCTGTAGGATAGTGTTCATCTTGCACATGTGAGCAAACAGTGTTAGGATTACCTCCGATTTTGACATAAAAGACCCAATTTTAAATTTTTTTTTGACATAAAAGACCAAAGTGGTCATTTTTGCAAAGAATGGCCCCTTCTTGCTTTGAGCAAAGTTTTGAGGCCAAACCAAGGTGCTTTTAGCAAAATTGACAGAAAAATCCGTTCTTTAGCAAAAAATAGCCCTTCGACAATATAAAATGTTCTAAGGCTATTTCGGCAAGAACGGTGCAAGACTTTAACCGAAGCTTGGTCGGTTTTATTTGGAATGACAGACACATTTTTTTTGAAAAGTGGGGTTGGCACCGATGAGGTTTGCCTACGTATCTCACATCCGGTGAGAATCAGACCTACATAGTTCGGTCGGTTTCGACATAACTAAAGAAAAATGCTTTGACTTATTTTATTTTTTTTGGAAAATTTCTTCTCATTTATGACTATTTTGGAAACTCTTTTTCTTCTTATTTTAAATTTTTTGAAATCCTTCCGAGGTATTTATTTATTTATTAATATTTTTTTGAAAATATCAGGTTTTTCAAAATCGGATAAATTCTATCTTACCCCACTCTTGGTTTTTTTCTGTTATTTTCTTTCTTTATTTAGCCGGTCAACAAACAAACCAAGACAAATAATGCACGTAATCAAATAGGATGCCTCAGGATGGACTTTTTGTTCTAGGTACACCTGTCTTAGACGGACCCAACCCCTGTGTTGAGTCCCCTAAGTCAAAATGCACGTGATGCAGATAATCGTTCTTACTAGGGATCCGGCATGAGTTTTTTTCATTCTAAGGTTAAACCTGGGGTTTTTTGTTCTAGACCATGGCTACCCCAGCGGACAACTCGAGTCGGGTGGGAGCGACGTACCGGTAGAACGAAAGGATATCCGGCCTAGTGGCTAGTCCATCCCCGTATTTCTTACTTGGTATGACCTTTAACAGAAAAGTGGGCCACGCGAATGTGTGCACCAAATTTTAGAAGACTCAGAAGGGAGGCGTAAGAAGGCAATTTATATGTAGTTCCCATAAAATATCAAAGCGGTAAACATTTAGCACATTTGAGCGCACAAAATACAGTAATATCATAGTTAATAAAGCCAAGTAATATCAAATTACACGCTCGAATTCATGAACCCTGAACCAGAGATTCTGGGTTCGTTGTTCCCCAGCAGAGTCGCCAGAGCTGTCACACCTCCCTTTTCACCCCGGTGAGGGCAATAAGGGAGTTTTTCCACTTTAAGTGACATTATTCTATTTTTTGGGATTTATTTTATTCATTTAGAGTCGCCACCCAGATTTTTACGGTATCCCGGGACACCATTTATTTATTAGAAATCCCAAAACCGAGGAAATTTTGACTCTGTTTAAATTGTCTGCGAACAAGAAATCCGGGTAAGGAATTCTGCTAACCCGGGAGAAGGTGTTAGGCACTCCCGAATTCCATGGTTCTAGCACGGTCGCTTAATGATTAAACTTGGCCTAAACTGTTTATTTACTGCTCTTGTACCTATGTGCATTTTTAATCTTTTTACCGCTTTTATAATTCATTTGTATTTAAATAGTTATTTTGAGACGGGTCACGTATGCGTAAACCCGTAGTGTTTAAAATGTATTGAAAGTCATGTCACGTGGATGTGTACACAATTCTCGACACTGAACTCATTTAAAAGATAAACAGGGTGCGCAAGCGCATATTTTGTTTTGTTTTCAAAAAGAGACCAAAATTATGTCACGCGAACGTGTACGCAATTCCGATAATTTTAAGAAATTCATTCCTAAAAGTGTCTCAACGAGTATTTATTTTAGTCTTTATTTGTGTTACATAAAACGTATACACAATTTCAGAAAATGGGTTATTTGATGTGTTTTCATCCAAAGTTATTTCAGAAAATGGGTTATTTGATGTGTTTTCATCCAAAGTTATGTATACTTTGATTGATTAAGTCTTTATCTAAGTCTAAAAGTACTATCTGATTCAAGAATGGATTGAAATTTCACTACATCTAATGTGAATTCCTAAGTTAAAGTCATAGGGACTGATTTAAAGAGGCATTTTTAGATAATTCTAGGAATCACTCTCAAACTACGTCCATTAATCACATTCATGAGGATTTGGGCTACGGCCTAGTTTAGCCCAGTTTATATCACTTCGGGCCACCGTAACTTTAGTTATTGGTGAAAGGAATAGTGATTTCCACGTTCTTGATTAAATGTGCTAAACAAATGAATTTTAATAAAGGGAAGGGAACAGAAAATGGTAGCTATAACAACAATCGAATATCCAGAACATAATATTACGTCCAGCTATTACCGATGCTATTTAAGAAAGCCGTGTTCATATGATTTTAGAAGTAAGCAATTTGGAGATATATTACCAGAAATTTTAAAGAAGTCAAAAAAGAAAACGAACTGTTCTCAATAAATACTGGACAATTTTTTTTTTGTATACTAAACTCACATAAGGTTTTTAAGAACATCTGAGTTTCTGTCAAATCTTAATATATTAATCTTAAGGCATAATCTTAGAGCTTTGGGCTTTCGTGTCTTTTAGGCTTCATGACCCAAGGTTCAGGCCATCTCGAACCTGGACATGCTGCTTTTGATGGCCTAGCCCACTTTGTATACTAAAATAACCTCCAAAATACCATTACACAATCCAGTCTTAAATTACATAGTTCTAAAAATACATAAATGAATAAATTACAGTTCTTCTGAAATAAAAATATAGCTTCTGTAAATATACATTTTTATGAACATCAGGAAAAGAGATAAGAATTGAACTCCTAACTGGCTGCTCCACGTTTTGATTCTTTGTACTGTGCACTTGAAGCTCTTCTTTTAAAAATTCTAACTATCCCCATAATAGATGTGTTATGCATCTTTTAGAGCAAAGCTGACCATTAAAGGGGTAAGATTTTACTCTAATGATGTTAAACTATATAGTAGTAACAGAACTCTTTTGTGCATTGACTGGAATGAATCTGACTACTAAAGGGGTCATAGTCAAATCCAATGATGTCACTTTGTTTAGACTCTTAACAGTCATCCTCATTCCGGCTAGTATTTAGTCAAATACTTTGACCACTATTAGCACTTTGAGGAGTAAATCCGACCATTTTGCGGGTTCGGATTTCCTTCCTTAAGGCTCTTCTTAATTACACACTTTATACCTTTTAAGGGGTAATTTTCAACAAGCTAAACTACTGTTTATGCACTACCATAGGGTGAGTTTGATTATTAAGAAGTCAGACTCATCTACCCTAGTGCCAACATTTTAAGACTATTTAGAGACTTGCCTGTTGAATTTCAAAGAGATCCAATCAAAGCATATTTTTGCACTCTTATAGAAAGAATCTGACCATAGAAAAGGTCAGGTTCGACATCCTAGTGCAGATTGTTCCACCAATGGACTAAAACAAAACTGCTATCTAATAATAATACTCAATGTATTTTAACCAGCTTAAAAAAAAGCAGACAGAATATTCTGCGGATTCAGATATTACACACGCCATATATTCAGATTCCTTAACATCATATCAACTACTATTACTTTAGATTTATAGATCAAGAATAAAGAAGAAGAACCAACTTAACATTGTCTCAAAAAAAATATAGCAAGAATCAAACATTTCAACACCAAATTAACACAAATTCTGAGTCATTCCATTTAGAGTTCATTGTTACATACCTCTTTTGGAAATAAAAACAACAAGAATCCTGACCAAATAAAGGCCAGGAAATCAACAAAACAGCATAAAAGAGGAAGATTCAACAACAACAAGAGCAGGCCAACCAAAATCCAGCAAAAACCAATAGGAATGAACCACCCATAACTCGAATATTTAGAGAACAAGACCTCGAAATCAGACTACCAACCAAGAACCAAAGCTGAGAAAAACCACAAGAACCTTGATGATTCTTGAATGAAATCAAATCTTTTCACTAATACATATCTTTGAAATTATATTTTTTTTTATGAATGCAACTACTCTGAATTTTCTGTGTTTTCAGATATGTTCCAGTGGCTGAATCAGTGTAAAAGAGAGTAAATGGAGTGTCCAAAAGAAGCCGGTGTAGAAAAAGAAGCCTGGTGTCCAAAAAGAAAACCGCTCTCCAAAAAAAAGAAGCCCTCCATAATGTGGAAAATAGGTGTATTTATAAGGGTCTTGGGGATGGGATATACCTAGCATATTCCTTGTCTAATGAGAATGAAATAGTACATAGGCAACTGTCACCCTTATCTTTTGGGACATCTGCCCTTATTCCAGAAACTTCCAGCCCCTACAGTTACTATTTTATCCCAAAAAATCTGATTTCCTATTTCTAGAAGGTTCTTGGGTTGTTACACCCAAGATTCCTTCATCTAGGATTCCTAATATACCCTTTGAAGTCCCTGAAATTATCACTAGCTAACTAGGGTTAAGTTTCTTGGGGTTGACTATTGACTCTAATTAGTTAAACCTAGTTAGGTTCCTTAGTTAATTAAGGCTGATATGTATTATCAATTTAATCCTAGTTTAATTGACTTAATCAAGATTGGTCGACTTGGTTCCTTAAACTTAGGTTAGATGATATGTTCAGTTAATGAAACCTAAATTAATTATCTTAAGCAAGAAATTTCTTTTAAGACTTAGTCAATTGTTTAAGAAACTAACTACCTAAGATAGAGTAGTTAAGCAAGTGTATTTTAGGAGGTCTTGACTAATTAGGGCAGCCTTGAGCTAAAAATTGAGCTAAATTAATTCATGGCCACGCACTGGCTCAGATTAACTTAGTATTATTCCTAAAAGAGCTAGGACAGATGAATCGAAGCATTATTGAAAAAACCTAAAAGGAATGGTTGGCATGAGATGGAATCCAGAAGAGTTCCTAAACTGACTAGCCAAGATTCAAACAATGAAAACAATCGAACTAGGGCGCGAGTTCAATACACGAGAAAGAATTATTCATACTCAATCGATTTAACACAACAAATAGTGAAGGACAACAAACATATATGAATTTAGACATATTCATGATGATTTTTTACTGAAATTAAACTAATGGCCTATTTGATATCATTGATCAGAAAGTACGAAACACATAGAAAAAAAAGGGGGGGGGGGATACCCGTTTGAAGACTTGGCCGAAAAAGTTGAAGGCTGCTGGACTTTTGCCGGACTCTGGTAGGGTTTGAAAATGAATCAAACCCTCATGAATCTATTACTCTAGTCAAGAGCAATCGACCCCTGAAGGTCTGAGCCATTAATTGTCGTCGAATCGTCCAGGGAGTAATTTTGGGGTTTTCAGATTCTTTGATCTGAATATGATGCAAATCGATTGGGGTTTTGACGAAACTAGCAACGGGAGGTGATAGAGGAGACGATGGTGATCGCCTGGTAAACTTTTGGGCTGGTTTGGAGAAGCTCCACCGCCGAAGGTAATTTTCGGCTGGTGGAGTTAGCACGGGGTGAGAGAGATGAGAGAGATGAGAGAGAAGGGGTATGTGGTGTTAGACTTTGGTGAAATGAGGGGGTGGGGTGTGGTTAGGACATATATATACTTAGGGATCGGACAATTCTGAGCCGTTGGATCTGAAAAGATCAACGGCTGAGATTAACACTCTAAAAAATGGGGTCGTTTAGTTAGGGTATGGGGCAGGCCAAAGTTCTTGCATATTGGGTGCTGAAGTCTTTTAAAAACGAACTAATGAACGCCAGCATATTGGGTGCTGAAGTCTTACAAATAAACTAAATAACTTCAGCATATTGGGTGCTGAAGTTTTTACAATAAACTAAATAACTTCAGCACTTCTGCTGAAGTTTTCACAAATGAATTGATAACTTCAGCACTTCTGCTGATGTTTCCACAAATGAATTGATAACTTCAGCACTTTTGCTGAAGTTTTCACAAATGAATTGATAACTTCAGCACTTCTGCTGAAGTTTCCACAAATGAATTGATAACTTCAGTACTTCTGTTGAAGTGTTTCACAAATGAATTAATTACTTCAACACTTCTGCTGAAGTTTTCACGAATGAATTAATAACTTCAGCACTTCTGTTGAAGTTCCACACATGAACTAATAACTTCAGCACTTCTGCTGAAGTTTTGACACATGAACTAATAACTTCAGCACCTCTTGCTGAAGTTTCACACATGAACTAATAACTTCAGCACTTCTGCTGAAGTTTTCACACATGAACTAAATAACTTCAGCATAGTAGGTGTTGAAGTTTTTGCAATTGAACTAAATAACTTCAGCACTTCTGCTGAAGTTTTCACAAATTATACTAAATAACTTCAGTACTACTGCTGAAGTTTTCACAAATAACTTCAGCACTTCTACCTTCTGCTGAAGTTTTCTCAAATGAACTAAGAACTTCAGCACTTCTGCTGATTTTTTTTAAGAGCGGGTATTGGGCTGGGTTGCTGGGTCGTGTAGAGTGAGGAATTGGGCCTGGGTAATTCTAGCCCAGGTCCGAATTTTGCCAACTTTACATCTAGTTAATTAACTCTAATTATGTTAATACCCAATAAAAAATATAGTAATTATTTCTAAACTCAATTTGCCTAATTATATTTATTTAGATGATAACAAATATTACGTGCTTAATCATGCCATTTAAAAGTATTTATGGATTTAAATGACGGATTACGGCTATGCAATGTAAAAACAAATTCGCAAATATCATTTAAAATTCAACAAAATTAAGAAATCAATTAATTAATTAAGATTTTTATAGGATTATACGATAGGTAAAAATCACGTGCTCACAGAAATGTCTTATTGCTGATAATCTATAAAGATGTTTCGAAGTGAAATAAGTGAATTGGATAATGAGTAAAATTTTTATGTAAACAAATGTGATCTTGATGGTGGTGGGAGAATAGAACTCTTGTGGATTGAGAGTTCTACAATGAAAAGGGATAGAACAAAGAAAAAGAAGGATAAGATGTCTTATGAGAGAGGGAAAGAGATTTTGCTAACATAGAAGGTTTATATCCAAATGGGTAGAAACTAGATATTATTTTTCTCAAATGGATCAAAATAGATTTAAGGGACCCAATAGGATATACTAAGTCTTTTTTTTATACCTCCCCGTTTTAAACAAATAAAGTAGAAAATTGAATTTAAGAAATGTGATAAAACGTTAGCAATAAAGACAAGATCACCTAAATATACATAATTTATTTATAAAATTCAGGGTGTTACAAACTAAGCTGATAACTGAGAATAAATAATTATTAATTGAAATGATAACTATTGAAACTGAAACTGAAATGATAACTAAATTGATAGCTGATAACTGAACTGATAACTGATAAATGAACTGAACAAAGGAAGTAAGGAAATGAATACTCCCTCTTTTGAATAATGATCGACCTGTTTATCTGAATAAGCTACGGCCTCGGGCCCAATATATATGTGTGCAAACTACGATCTCATGCCCAAGTATACGTATACATAACTATGGCCTCAGGCCCAAAACTGCATAAAGGGTAAACTATGGCCTCAGACCCAAACATGCATAAAGCATAAACTACGGCCTCAGTCCTAAGTATGCATAAAGCATATAAACTACGACCTCAGGCCCAAATACAGGTGTTCAATAGTCAGGAATTTAAAATCAGGAACTGAGAATCATACTGCAATACATTATACCGAAATGCTGAATCACACTGAGTTACATAATACTGGAATATTGAATAAGACTAGACTGTGACATGTATTCATGAATTGATTATGAACACTAAAACTTAAATTGTTTATGAAATGCTGAGTAAGTTGTACTGAGACTCATGGATATCAGACCCAAGTCTATATTGAATAAAAACTGAGCTCACAACGTTCAGAATGAAATTCATGAATGAGTTATGAAGCTAGAGAATAGAAGTTCTACAACTATTCAAGGAACTAGTCTAACCAATATTTCTGAGGCAATTAGTAACGTCGTAAAATAAATGTATTGTAGGGAGAATCAATAAGATTCCCAAACATAGAATGTTAGCCTCACATACCTTAACAACTGCTCTTGAACGTAATACAATATTCGCCAACCCTTTCAGCTTTAATCTATATCAATACAAGTCAAAGGGATTCCAAATTAGCCACAATATTTTTTTTTTGGTCACTTAGGCATTTTATCAAACACTTGGTGGCATAAAACTTCATAGCCCTTATTAATGGTGTTTCTACACCCAATAACCCATTCTCTTGCTCCTAGATAAATTCTAAAGTCTTAAATTGTTATAATAAACATTACTCTTCATCACCCATAAGGTAAACAACACCCTTTACCAATAATAAACAATCAACAACCCAAACCTATAACCGTTCATGCTTTTCTATCAAACCCATCAACACATAACTCATTAACTAGAGTCTATAATCATTATCCAATGTTAGAATCAATTAGAGGGTGAAGACATTACCTTTTTGAAGTTCAATCCCATTGAATTCAAGTTCTAGGGTTCTTTCTCTCAGCAATGATGTCTAAATGGAATATCTAATGATATGGAGGGTTTAAACATGTTAATAAGGCGTTGGGAAATTGAAATAAACTTAGAATCACGATTAGAACTTACCTTGGATGGTAGAGGGACCTTTAAAGAGTTAGGTATTTGGGAGCTTTCCTTTCTAGAGCATGTTTTTATGTTTAGGGGTTGTGGGGGACAAAATAGGGAAAAACAATGACTTTCCAAGTCCGTCACCACGCCAGTTTAGGCCTAACCACAGTAAATAGCAGGATCACTGCCGCACGACCGCGATCGCGGTCCGGGCGCGGTGGTTGTGTACTGTTCTGTAAAGCACTCACAACTTTTTTCACAAAGATCCATTCGAGCTCCATAATATATCATTGGAAATCTATTTCAACGGCCTACAACATTTATGTTTTGTGTTTTCCCAAATCCTTTCCACATTTTTACCAAACCCTGCTGGAAGACGGAACTTTTGTAAACTTAGTCGATTTTGTCGAATCTTATGCACCTCACTTTTCATCTTGATTTTGAAACAACTATTTTCACTCATACTCATCTCCATGGAACCTCATGTTTTTTCTATATTAAATTAATACTCATTTAACATATCCACACCTTATCCGAATGTACGGAGTGTTACATTATCTCCCCCTTGGGATCATTCGTCCTCGAAAGATTGTCGTCATTGAAACTTCTACTAACTCCGGCCATAATCAGGTCTGGTGGAACTATGAACTTGCATTCATACTTGCATACTAAATTGAATGAATACATGATTACTGAACTCTTGAGATATTGAATTGAATGGCTACTGCATTGACTGAATAATGGTCTGCCGTGGATACTTGAATACTGAACTAACATGGATATATGTATATTAAACTGGCACAGATATTTGAGTATTGAACTAACATCAATATCAGAGTACTAAGATGGCATAAATATCTAAGTATTGGACTGACATGAGTAGCTGAGTATTGAACTGACATGAGTTTCTGAGTACTGGAAACTTGAATGTTATAGCACGACACGTGAACTGCTGGATGTAACACCACTAATTCTGGTGGAAACTCCAACTGATAAGCTAATTCACCGATCCTTCAGAAGATTCTATATGACCCAATATAGTAGGGACTATGCTTCCCCTTCTTCCCAAATCTCGTAATGCCTTTCATAGGCAAAACTTTAAGAAACACCCAATCACCAACTTGAAACTCCAGGTCTCTGTGCCGCACATCCGAATAGGACTTTTGGCGGCTCTTAGTCGTCTTCAAATGCTCTTGAATCAACTTAACTTTGTCTATAGTCTAATAGACCAAATTTGGTCCCAACAACTCTGCTTCACCAACTTTGAACCAACCAATTGGCGATCTACACCTCTTCCCATATCTCTCATGGTGCCATCTTGATACTAGAACGATGGGTGTTATTATTAGCAAAACTCAATAAGAGGTATGTGTTCATCCCAGTTACTTTTAACATCAAGGACATATCCTCAATTGTTTGAATAATGCGCTCTGCCTGGACATCTTTCCAAGGATGAAAAACTTGTGCCTAATCATTTCTGAAATGACTTCTAAAAGTTCATCTATGTCCAGAACACACAATCTGCCTTGCTACCTCAAAGTACCATCATCTCCCCTTATTCAAAATCCATCTTCTTATACTTGTGAATCTCCTCTTTCAACTGCAACACATAGGGATCATCAAATTAGTTCTCCTTCTCTTCGGCTACTAAGGGGGAACAAGTCATATTCTAGACAACAACTCTACTATCTTTGGAGTACGCAAATTGAACTCCTAGATGGGCTAAGCGGTGAATTTCTTTCACCAGAGTTCTCTTACCTACCTCAATGATGAGTTATACTTCCTACACTTGATTATCTTCTTAAGCACTTCCTGAAAACACTTATAGAATTGTTGTGAGCTAAGTCTATACTCCGAAGATTAGATTCTCATATGATGGCACTACCCTCGTGATACTTAACTGGGCATGACTTTAAAGTTCTCTTTGTCTTTTGTATCCCATGCTAACTATGCAGTTTTCAAATCTCCAACTGGACTTACTGCCGATTTTCATATCTCCACCTTAGACAAAAGGTCTTATACTTGCGGATCCTTCTCTTTTTGTTGAGATCCAAATAAATTTTCTTATCTTTATAAATTCTTTGCACTTTATGTCAATGAAGACTCACCTTCCGAGTTACTTCTGAGCAATCCTTCTTACTAGGAAAAACAAAATTATTCACTTGGCGAAAAGCTAATGTATTCATAGCTATCATACACAATCTTAATAATTTAACGCTGCTCACACTGTCAATCTTCGAGAAATCACATTTCGATAATTCCTAAAGGCTATTCTTCTATAGTTTGCTCTCTCACTGCTATTCTTCCACTGCTATTGTACTTCGGGTTTAACTTAAACTCTTAAAGTTCTAACAAACATTCGGTATTTCAAACTGTGTGCACTCACTAGAGTTAACCTGGCTAAGTAAATCAAATTGTACCTCTACTAGCTCTGTTGAAAGTGCTAATTAACTTTATCAACTCAAACATACTTACTTTTCTTTTACTAACCACCTGCTAGCGTCATGTGTTCATGTTCTTCTTGAATAACTAAAGTGAAGCATAAGGTTATTTCTAACTTCCCTCACTATCCGACCTTGTTCTACGGTCGCATAATTATCACTTTTTTAACTATGTACATGGATCACACTTAAAGAAAGTTCATCAATCTTAAACAAAATTGGAATATCTAACCCCCAAACATTCTATACACTTCAAAATCACTTCAGACTATAAACCTACGGCCTAAACACATAGTCACATCATTTGAAGGGGAACTGTCATATCTTTTATCTCACAATAATAGCCACTTCTTATACAAATTCACTAACATAGTACTTTCTAGTTCTTATTTGAATAAATCTAAGCAACTTAAAATCCTTCCATGCAATTCAATATCGGTTGTTGTTGGTTCTCATTTTGTACATCATGTCTTCTTAGTCATATGCATGAGTTGTACGAGATCACATCTTTGTTAATAACAAACATTTCTGACTCCTATGTATTTTACCCTTAGGCTCTTTTCTGACAAAACTATAGTGACCAATGTTAGGGTCTGACATCTGAACTATCATCATCCCACATGTGGCTCCATTTCGAAGAATTACAAGAAATTTTTCTCTGAGGTCAAACACATATGATTACCATACACATACTTATTCTTCAGATTCCACCGTCATCTGATAAATCACTTACTGCACCATCTGGTGATTCTTGGTCTTAATCTAGACCTAGAATATGCGAAGATTTCGCTATACCCAGTGTTACTAATATTTTATTTGAGAACCCATATGCATCACTGTATACTCATAATTCACCAGAAGTTTTGGTACACTGAAAATTGGAGATCTACTAACTGAATAACTAATAACTGGCATACTGAGTAACCATAAACTTGTTAACTAAAAGACTAGATAACTGGTAACTGCGATAAACTGATTACCGTAAAATGTAATAACTACTTTCGTACTTTCTAATAAGGTTATGCTTTTATATGTACTAATATCCATTGCATCCCACTTTCAACCTCCTCTCAAATCGCATTTGTTACCAATATGTACCACATAGTAATACCACAATCGGCAAATAATCCTTTCTAGAACCTTAGATTCTTTTTTCCTACCGCTTGGGCATTCCATACGCATGGAATTCGATAGTAAGAGAAGATTACATATTGCTCTAAGTTTCATGGCACGATCTAGAGTAGAAATAAATGAGACAATCCTGGATGTCTTGGTAGTTAACCATTTATATGAGTGGCCGACACACACATATAAATGAAACTCCATTTGACACGGCTTCATAGACTCCCTAAGACTCTTGAACCTAAGGCTCTGATACCAAGCTTTGTCACGCCCCGACTCTGGGCCTGGACGTAACACGACACCCAGTGCCTGACTACATGCGACCGAGCGAACCGACTGGCTAGCAAAATCAACATGTGATATCATAACATACTAAATGCAGAAGATAAATTAGCACATGCCGCCATACTGAAATTCTGGATGATATAAATCAAAGTGCGGAATTATTAATACAATTCTGAACATATTTATAGCCAACATAGCTTAATATGAAAAGCATGCGACTCTGTCTAACTGTTACTCTAGTCTATGAAGCCTCTAATAAAGCATTGAAAGCACTGACTGTCTGAAATACTGAAGACTGTAAGGTAATGATAATTCCCCGAAAGAACTAGGGATCACCAAATAGCTGGTATGAGAATCCTAGCGCTCTGAATCGTCAACCTGTAAATCATTACCTGCATCGTGAGATGCAGGCCCCGGGCAAAAGGGATGTCAGTACATTTGAATTGCACTGGTATGTAAAGCATCTGAAAGAAAGAATTATAAATGCTGAAACTAAAACTAAGCTGATAACTGAGAATTAATAATCGATAACTGAAATGATAACTATTGAAACTGAAAATGAAATGATAACTGAACTGATAGCTGATAACTGAACTGATAGTTGATCACTGAACTGGTAACTGATAAATGAACTGAATAAAGGAAGTAAGGACATGAATACTCCCTCTTCTGAAAGATGAGCAACCTGTTTATCTGAATAAGCTATGGCCTCGGGCCCAATATATATGTGCACAAACTACGACCTTAGGCCCAAGTATACGTATACATAACTACGACCTCATGACCAAAAATTCATAAAGCATAAACTACAGCCTCAGGCCTAAACATGCATAAAGCATAAACTACGGCCTCAGGCCTAAGTATGCATAAAGCATATAAATTATGACCTTAGGCACAAATACAAGTGTTCAACATTTAGGAATTTAAAATCCGGAATTGAGAATCCTTTTGCAATACATGATACTAAAATGCTGAATCACAATGAGTAACATAATACTGGAATACTGAGTAAGACTAGACTGAGACATGTATTCTTGAACTGATTATAAACACTGAAGCTTCAACTGTTTATGAAATGCTGAGTAAGTTGTACTGAGACTCAAAAATATCAAACCCAAGTCTATATTGAATACGAACTAAGATCACAACATTCAGAATTAAAGTCATGAAAGAGTTATGAAGCTAGAGAATAGAAGGTCTACAACTATTCAAGGAACTAGGCTAAACTATATTTTTGAGGCAATTAGTAACGTCGTAAAAGAAATGTATTGTATGGAGAATCAATAACATTCCCAAACATAGAGAGTTAGCTTCACATACCTTAACTTCCTGCTCTTAAGCGTAATACAAAATTCGCCAACCCTTTCAACTTTAATATGTATCAATACAAGTCAAAGGGATTCCAAATTAGCCACAATAGTCATGTTCTGGTCACTTAGGCATTTTATCAAACACTTGACGCAATAAAGCTTTATAGCCCTTATTAATGGTGTTTCTACACCCAATAACCCATTTTCTTGCTCCTAGATAAATTCTAAAGTCTCAAATGGTTATAATCAACATTATTCTTCATCACCCATAAGGTAAATAACATCCTTACCCAATAATCAACAATCAACAACCCAAACCTATAACCGTTCATGCTTTTCTATCAAACCCATCAACACATAACTCATGAACTAGAGTCTATAATCATTATCCAATGTGTGATTCTATTAGAGGGTGAAGACATTACCTTTTTGAAGTTCAATCCCCTTGAATTGGAGTTCTAGGGTTCCTTATCTCAACAATGATGTCCCAATCGAATATCTAATGATATGGAGGGTTTAACAATGTTAATAAGGCGTTGGGGAATTGAAATAAAAGTAGAATCACAATTAGAACTTACCTTGGATGGTGGAGAGACCTTTAAGGAGTTATGTTTTGAGAGCTTTCCTTTCTGGAGCAAGTTTTTATGCTTTGGGGTTGTGGGGGACGAAATATGGCAAAAATAATGACTTTCCAAGTCTGCCACCGCGCCCCTGTAGGCCCAAATGCTATCCCTACCACGGTAAATAGCAGAAACACTGCTTCACGATCGCGGTCCGGGTGCGGTCCGGGCGCGGTGGTTGCGCACTGTTCTGTAAAACACTCATAACTTTCTGCACAGAGATACGTTGGGGCTCCATATGAATGACAAGCATAACATAGAAATGACATGGTTTATACTAATCACATATAAGATATAAGGGCTTAACTAAACATGGTGCACAAAAAATCAAGTAGACTATTAAGCACGTAAGCATGATTTCCTAATCTAAGCTAAACAATATATCATATGAGAGCAAGTTCATAGAAGAGAAAATAATTTATGTTTTAATAAGGAAGAAAATGAAAATTTTGAAACAACGGCCTGTGTACGTACTCGTCACCTCACGTACCCGGTGTCCACACAACATTTAGCATCAAATATCCTAAGGGGGAAATCCCCAACCCAAAGTTAGACAAGACACTTACCTCTACCACTCAAATCAACCCGGAATCACGTTCTTGCCACGAGTATCAAACTCCGAATGGCCCGAATCTATTAAAATAAGTCTTAGAATGTGAATATCATTACAAGAAACTAGTTCAACAAATAAATTTGAAGCCTAAGCGCAAAATTAGGGAAATTCCACCAAAAGTCTCCCGGCCCACGACTCGGAATCGGGTGAAAGTCACAAATTCCGAACAACCATTCACTCACGAGTACACTCAACCCAAAATCATCACAATCAGACGTCGAAATCTCACTCAAAACTCGGATTCTCAATTGGGGGACCTTTCTCTCATTTTCAAATACTTTACCATCATTTCTTCCTAATTAGATTGAAGAATTCACTATAGATTGATGAAATACAAGGGAAATAGGATTAGAAATCGTTACCTATTGATCTCTTTTTCAAAATCCACACAGAATTTCCAAATCCCGAGCTCCAATTGATTTTAGAAATTATGAAGTCCAAACACTCGAATTGCCTATTTCTGCCCAGCGATTTCCGCTTCTGTGACAAATTTGACCGCACCTGCGGAAAATGCATCGCAGGCGCGAAAACTCACTAATTGGGATGGGGCCGCACCTGCGGTACCTGGGCCGCATCTGCGATCCCGCACCTACGGTCTCTCAGTCACAACTGTGGACCCAGTCGGCCTTGGGCAAATCCACACCTGCGCAACCCCCTATCGCACATGTGTGTCTGCACCTGCGGCTCCCCTTCCGCAGGTGCGAGACACCAAAACCTGCAACTTCAGCTATAGGCTTAAGTCAAAAATCTTCCCGTTGAGCATCCTAAACCCACCCAAGGCCCCCGAGACCTCAACCATAACCACCAACCAGTCCTAATACCTCATTCAAACTTAATAGAGCCTTCAACCCACATCACATAACACCAAAATCACAAATTATTCATGGATTCAAGCATAAAATCTTAGAAACCTTCCCAAAATCCAAAATGATGCTGAAACACGTTAAAACTAGTCCGGATGACCTAAAATTTGATACACATGTCACAAATGACACTACGGACCTACAGCCACTTTTAGAATCCCATTCCGAGCCCGATATCAAAATTTCACCTATCGGCCGAAATAGTCGAAATTCTAACTTTCGCCAATTCAAGGCTAACTCTACTACAGACCTTGAAACCACATTCCGGATGCGCTCCTAACCCCAATATCACTCAACGTAGCTAACAAAGTTGACGAAATTCTATTCTAGACCCGTCTTCACACAGTTCCACCCACAGCCCAATTTCTATGGCTTAAACTCATAATTAGGGACCAAGTGTCCTAAAACTCTACGAATTTTTCATAGCTAATCACTCCGGCGAGTCCCAGAAGCAGAAATAAATATGGGAAAGGCAGTTATTAAGGGATCGAGACTCTATGTCTCAAAACGACCGGCATGGTCGCTACAGTTCATGATTTGATTGAGGATTTGAGTGGGAAATTTGGGAGTTAGGGCTTGGGGATTTGGAGAGTGAACTTTTGGGGTTTTGGAGGGGAAATTGAGGTTTAATTTTGGTAAAGTTGGTATGAATAGACTAGTGAGTGAATTAGCTTTCGGGTTTTGTAATTATTTTCGGATTTCGAGACGTGGGCCTGAGGGCCGGGTTGAGCCGATTTGGGGTTTTTGGCTATAGATTGGTATTTTTTGTTCTGGAATTGATTCCTTTGTCCTATATTGTTTGTATTGTATTGCTTGTGGCTAGATTCGGGACATTTTGAGGCCGGTTCGTTAGGAAAAGGCATATTGGAGTAGGATTTCTACGTTGTTGAGGTAAGTAACATTTTTAAATATGGTCTTGAGGGTATGGGACCAGAGTTTGGTATAATGTGACTGTTTGGAGGTGACACCCATGCTAGGTAACGGGTGTGTGGGTGTACTCCATGAGGGATTGAGACTTGGTCCGTCTCGTGAGACTGTAAAGTCTAATAGCCTTATTTGTGTTTATATGCGCCTCTTGTCTGCTAGAAATTTGACTGCCTTCATGTAGAAATCATGCTTAGGTTATGTACCTTCTCATGGTAGATATACTCAGTCATAGTGATTCTTGTACATGTTTACCTCAGTCTTTGTTATTTCCATCCTGATACACTAAAATATTCTTATCTGGGTTTTTTTCTCTTTCTTTATTGAGGGATATGAGAGCAGAGTGGTTCATGACTGAGAGAGGCTGAGTGCGTGTTTGTGAGGTATTGTACCTTAGAATGTGTGTTTCCCGTGTCAATTCTGACGTGATATGGTGGCACGTGAGTTGTCCGTGCGGACCTTGATATGATATTATAAACGTGAGTTGTCTGTGCAGCACATGATTTGTCCTTGCAGATTATAGTTTTTGGGTCGTGACAAGTTGGTATAAGATCCTAGGTTACATAGGTCTCACAAGTCATAAGCAGGTTAGTAGAGTCTTGCAGATTGGTACGGAGACGTATGTACTTATATTAGAAAGGCAGCAAAACCCTTAGAAAAAACTTCCCATTCTTGGATTCTTGTCGGGCGAATCTGTTTATTCTGGTAACTAAACATATGTTGTTCTATTCTCTCATTCGTGCTACCGGACAGGAGGGCCAGCCCGCAGTACCCTCATGAACTTCTATTTTCACAACCGGATGTCTGAATCACATTAAACAAACTCTTTTTCTCGCCCAATTTGATAAACAAGTCATAAATATATTATTGGACCTATACCGAGTTTCGAAGCAAAAATATAGACCCAATATCAATAAAGTGAAACATTATAAGGCATTAAGCTTTTAAATATTTAAATTTCAACAAAGTTTGATAACTCGGGCTGTGGACTTCTGAATTTGATTCCGGGCATATGCCCAAGCCCCAAATCAGGATATGGACCTACTAAGACCGTCAAAACACAAATCCAGGTTCGTTTTCCCAAAATGTTGACTGAATTCAACTCAAAAGGCTTTTAAGGCAAAAATTTCATATTTTTTCAGTTCTTAACATAAAAGCTTTCAGAAATAATCACCTGGACTGAGCATGCAAATCGAGGAGGGATAATATGAGGTATTTAAGGCTTTAAAGCATAGAATTAGGTTCTAAAACATCATCTCATTCTCCACCTCTAAAACAGCCGTTCGTCCTCGAACGGACATAGAAAAGTACTTGAGCTGGTGAAATGGTCTGGATATCTACTCTACATGTCTTACTCGGACTCCCAAGTAGCTGACTCGACAGGCTGATCTCTCCACTGCACTCAAACTGAAGGATAACTCTTCGGCCTCAACTAACGAACCTGCCGGGCTAGAATAGCCACCGACTCCTCCTCATAAGTCTAATAGAGCTGAAATCTGACACATAGGACGGATCTCCGTGATACTTCCGGATCATGGAAACATGGAACACCGGATGAACAATTGATAAACTAGTTGGAAATGTAAGCCTGTAAGCCACCTCACCCACTGTCTGCAGAACCTCAAAGGGTCCGATGTACCTAGGCTCAACTTGCCCTTCTTTCTGAACCTCATCACACCCTTCATGGGTGATACACATAGCAATACTCTCTCTCCAACCATGAATGCAACATCACGAACTCTACAGTCGGCATAATTCTTTTCCCTAGGCTGAGCTGTGTGAATCGATCCTGAATAATCTTAACCTTATCCAAGGTGCTGTACCAAATATGTACCTAGAAACCGAGCCTCACCCGACTCGAACAATCCAACTGGTGATCGGCACCACCTCCCATATAATCCCTCATAGGGAGCAATCTAAATGCTTGATTCGTAGTAGTTGTTGTAGGCAAACTTCGCAAGTGGAAATAACTAATCCCATGACCCTTTGACGTCTACAACACAAGCGTGGAGCATATCCTCCAATAATTTGATAGTGCGCTCGGACTGTCTGTCCGTCTGAGGATGAAACGCTGTGCTTAACTCAGCCCGTGTTTCTAACTCACACTCTACTACTATCCGAAAGTGCTAGGTGAACTTGTACATCGATCAGAAATGACAGACACGGTCATACCGTGAAGGCGGACGATCTCGCGGATGAAGATCTTAGGTAACTGCTCTAAAGAATATGTAACTTCCAGATGAATTAAATGAGCTCACTTGGTCAGCCTTTCCACGATAACCCATACCGCGTCGAACTTCCTCTGAGTCCGTGGGATTCCAACAACGAAATCCATAGTGATACGCTCCCACTTTCACTTAGTAATCTATATCTTCTGAAGCAAACCACCAGTTCTTTGATGCTCATAATTTACTTGTTGACAATTAGACACCAAGTTACATAAGAAACTATATCCTTCTTCATCCTCCTCCACCAATAATGCTTCCGCAAGTGATACATCTTGGCGGCACCCGAATCAATAGAATACCGGTAACTGTGGGCCTCCTCAAGGATCAACTCACGAATTCGAACTAAATTGGTCACACAAATACGACGCTGCATCCCCAAAACTCAATCATCTCCAATAGTACCTACTTGTCACCAC
The DNA here is from genome assembly GCA_005239525.1 of Nicotiana knightiana. NCBI lineage: Eukaryota > Viridiplantae > Streptophyta > Magnoliopsida > Solanales > Solanaceae > Nicotiana > Nicotiana knightiana. The sequence goes on along the minus strand of ML380603.1, from coordinate 349,895 downwards.
CGTGTCGCACTTTGTCTCCAATGACAAGATAATGAGGGTCATCATACTGCCACTCCCTGATGCGCTCAAACAAGGAAGATCGAGCGACTGTGCAAGCTAGAACACGACTGGGCTCTGAAATATCCAAAGTCACAAACTAATTGGCTAAAGTCTGAACATCTGATGCAAGTGGTCTCTCACCGACTGGAATTTATGCAAGGCTGCCCATACTCACTGCCTTTCTACTCAAGGCGTCGGCCACCACACTGGCCTACCCGAGATGATACAAAAGGGTGATATCATAGTCTTTCAATAGCTCCAACCAACTCCTCTTCCTCAAATTGAGATCCTTTTTCTTGAACAAATACTGAAGGCTCCGATGATCCGTGAAAACCTCACATGACACGCCGTAAAGATAGTGCCTCCAAATCTTTAGTGCATCAACAATGGATGCCAACTCTAAGTCATGTATAGGGTAATTCTTCTCATGAATCTTCAATTGTCGTGACACATATGCAATCACCCTTCCATCCTTCATCAATACTGCACCGAGCCCAACACAGGATGCATCATAATATACCGTATAAGATCCTGAACCCATGGGCAACACCAACACTGGCGCTGAAGTCAAAGCAGTCTTCAGCTTCTGAAAGCTCGCCTCACATTCATCTGACCATCTGAATGGGGCACCCTTCTATGTCAACCTAGTCAATGGGGCTGCTATAGATAAGAGCCCCTCCACAAATCGACGGTAATAACCCACCAATCCAAGAAACTCTGAATTTCTGTAGCTGAAGTGGGTCTAGGCCAGTTCTGAACTACCTCAATCTTCTTAGGATCCACCAGAATGCCCTCTGCCGATAGAACTTGTCCCAAGAAAAAGACTGAATCCAACCAAAACTCGCAATTTAAGAAATTAGCGTATAAATGGCTCTTTCTTAGAGTCTGAAATACCATCAAAAGATGTGCTCGTGTTTCTCTCGACTGCGGGAGTAGATCAAGATATCATCAATAAACACAATCGTAAAGGAGTCCAAATATGGCTTGAACACTCGGTTTATCAAATCCATAAATACTTTTGGGCCATTTTTCAACCCAAAGGACATCACTAGAAACTCATAATGCCCGTAACAAGCCCGAAAATCCGTCTTAGGGACATCAGATGCCCTAATATTCAACTGATGGTAGGCAGACCTCAAATCTATCTTAGAAAGCACTTTGGCATCCTAAAGCTGATCAAATAAGTCATCAATACTCGGCAATGGATACTTGTTCTTGGTGGTGACTTTGTTCAACTGCCAATAATCTATGTACATCCTCATCGATCCATCTTTTTTCTTCACGAACAACATAGGTGCACCCTAGGGCGAGACACTAGATCTAATTAAGCCATTATCAAGAAAATCTTGCAGCTGCTCCTTTAATTCGTTCAACTCTGGCGGGGCCATACGGTATGGCAGAATAGAAATGGGCTAAGTGCCTGAAGCAAAATCAATACACAAGTCAATATCCCTGTCAGGTGGCATCCCGGGAGGTCTACATGAAACACATATAGAAGCTCACGAACAACTTGTACGGAATCCATTGAAGGAACCTCCGCACTAGAATTGCAGACATAAGCCAAATAAGCTAGACTCCCCTTCTCAACTATATGCCGATCATTCACATAAGAGATAACTGTGCTGATATAATGGACAGTAGTCCCTCTCCACTCTAATCCAGGCAACCTCGGCAAGGCTAAGTTCCCCGTATTAGTGCGAAAATCCAATGTAGCATGACAAGGTGACAGCCAATCCATACATAAAAAGACATCAAAATCAACCATATTGAGAAGTTGAAGATCTACGCTAGTCTCAAGACTCCCAATAGTAACCACACACGAATGATACACACGATCTACAACAATAGCATCTCCCAAAGGTGTGGACACATGCACCGGAGAGCTCAAAGAATCGCAATGCACAACCAAAAATGCAGAAAAATAAGATGACACGTAGGAACAAGTAGAACCCTAATTAAATAGAACTGAAGCATCTCTACTGCAAAGTGAAACAAAACATGTGATAACAGTGTTAGATGACTCAACCTCAGGCCTGGCTGTGAAGGCATAACATCAGGGCTAGGCCCCACCACTTTGAACCACGTCCCTACGACGACCTCGAACTGCCTGGCTTCCACCTCTAACGACCTGACCTCCACCTCTAACAATATGACCTGTACCTCTGGCTACCTGACCCCTGCCTCTAGCTGGCTGAGCAGGCGGTGTAGCAACTGGTGCCACGACCATGGAACGAGAACCCTGATGATGTCGCGTGCTACCCTGTAATCTCGGACAGGTCCTCCTGATATGCCCAGAACTACCACATTCAAGACATCCATCATGGTGTTGTTGCTCCATAAACCAAGACTTACCCAAACCGGCCCGATTACCACGGTAATAACTCTGAATAAGATGTGCACGGATAAGATCAGATAGTGCAGTTTAGATTGGCTGCCCAGAATAAGGTAAATAAGGACCACGACTCCCTGAAGCACTGTGGGATGCCTGGAGTGTTGAATGAAACAACCTAGGAGGATGGCCTCTACCAAAAGTACCCCTACCTCCAGATGAGGCACCACTGAGACAAACAGAATGATGAGGCCTCTTTTCAGACTCCTGACTTCCCCCATGTGCTAGAACCATATCGACTCGCTTGGCGACATTGCCAGCCGCTTGAAAAGAAATGGCACTACCGTCTCCTTGGCCATCTGCAACTTGATAGGTTGAGCAAGTCCCTCTATAACCCTCCTCACCCTCTCTCTCGGTTGGAAGCAGAAGAATAACATGACATGTCAGATCCACAAACGGGTCTCGTACTGAGTAACAGTCATACTGCCTTGCTGGAGATGATCGACTGCCGACGATCATCCTCTCTCAATGTGATAGGGAGGAATTTCCCTAGGAAGAGTTGAGAGAACTGGTCATAAGTAATAGTAGGTGAACCAGCTGGTCTAGTCAACACATAATCCCTCCACCATTTATTGGCGGACCCCCTCTTCTTAAATGCAGCAAAATCGACCCCGTTGGTTTCCAGTACACCCATGTTCTGTAGCACCTCATGGCAGTTGTCAATATATTCCCGAGTGTCCTCTGAAGGTCCACTACTGAAATTAACTGGAAAGAGCCTAGTAAATCTATCCAATCTCCACAAAGCCTCAGAAGACATGGCGGGTCCATCACCGGCCTGTGCCGCAACAACTGGCTGAACTACCCCAACTGGCGGGGCTACTAGAGTTTGATACTAGGGAGCCATCAGCTCCGAAATGTGAGAAGTGGGAGTCTGTACTCCCCACCAGCGTGAGAGATGGCTGGTGCCATGAAAATGTACCGGCCTAGGCCACACTCTCCATAAGGTCCACAAAATGGACTGGAGCATCCTGAAGCACTAGGGTGGCAATTAACCTCCCCGGGACCTGAGCTGGTCCAACAGGCACAGTCTGGGCTGGAACCTCCTCATCAAACTCCACCTGAGGCTCCACTGCTGGTGCTGCTGCTTGAGCTCTGGGCAGAGCTCTGCCACTGCCTCAGCCTTTGGTGCAGCCTCAACCTCGACCTATACCCCTCGTAAGAGCTGTCACTGGGGTCCCTGGCGCTATCCAGCTGAAGACGTAGCACATGTCCTTTCCATATGTGGAAGGACAAGAATAGAAAAGTATAATCAACAATGATAGAATAAAATCACACGATAGAGAAGAATAGAAGTGAAATTGTTCCTAAACTTCATAGCCTCTGGAAGATAAGTACAGACGTCTCCATACCGATCATCTAGACTCTACTAAGTATGCTCGTGACTTGTGAGACCTAGGCAACCAAGTGCTTTGATACCAACTAATCACGACCCGAAATTCCCACCTTCTGGACCGTGATGGAGCCTAAAATTTCACTTGTTAGGAAAGCCGACGTTAGTGAACCGTTAGGCTAATTATTATTCAACTCAATAAATAAAGTCAATTAAGCCAAAATGAAATAAAACCGAGTGCGGAATAATATAAATGCCCATAAACTACAATCTGGATCTGGAGTCAGAACTCACGAGCTTCTAGTATTTTCTACAAACAAAGTTTGAAAGAAATACAATTGTTTTGCATGAAAATTAATAGTAAATTATGAGAAAATTGAAGGGGACGTCAAGGTCTGCAGACGCCCGCAGATCTACCTTCAGTCTCCAAGGAGAAAATCGAAGCTGCTATGCCTCACGATCAGTTGGGACCGATGCCAAAATCTACACAAGAAGTGCAGAATGTAGTATGAGTATAACCGATCCCATGTACTTTGTAACTGTCGAGCCTAACCTCGACGAAGTAGTGACGAGGCTAAGGCGGGTCACTCACACTACAACCTGTACAAAGTATATAATAAAGACATAAAAGGAAATACATAATGAAATAAGGTAGTCCATTGAAAATAATAGCTACAACCACAAGAAATAAGCTAGTGACGTTCAGAACTACCAATCCTTAGAGTTCAGATGAAAATACTATAAAACCAACACATCTCAAAGAAATAGAAAAACATAGGTTGTTGCGGTGCGCAACCCGATCCCACCGAACATCACATAATCCTCTCTTCTTTCATCGTAACAACATTAACAACACTTAATAATATATATATATATATATATTGGCGTGCAACCCGATCCCACCATAAGAAAATATCAGTATCATAATTCACCCTTATCTCACAATAACAGTTCACCCTTATTCAACCTGTTTCGGCGTGCAACCCGGTCCCACCATACAATACAAATTCACCCTTATTCCACCATATCAATCAACCCTTACTTCACCTATTACAGCGTGCAACCCGATCCCACCATATCACCACCAAATACTCAACGTGCACAGTCAAATTAACAATTCAAACCACGAACACCTTTACGACCAATAAATACCAAACTGCACCAAAATGAAAACCTTGTAATTGACAATTAGAAGGTGCAAGTAATTTAGTTTAAGCAAATAGCAGGGAGTCATAAAACTATGGAAAGACCTAACATCATTAACATGAGAAGATATTTGTTAACAAGTAGCAAGTAAGCATGGAAATCATTTAGGGCATGTAACATTTAAGGTAAGGAATTAGATAATTAAGAACAACAAAAAATAAGGGAAAACAAGAAATTCACCGCGCATAACACTTGTTACTTCGCATATATGCCGCTCACATGAAATTCACATAGCATGTAATCCGAGGGTTCCTAATTCCCTCAAGCCAGGGTTGGAATCAACACTTACCTCGCTCCAAAGATCACTCAATGCTCAACCATAACTTTGCCTTTACAATAAGCCTCTGAACCAACAATATCTAGCAACTTATCAACCAAAGGATTAAAATTAAGCCTTAGGAACTACCCACGATTGCAAAGGGTTCAAATTAAGCCATTATTGAAAAATCAACAAAATTCAACTCCCGTGCCCACTTGGTCCAAAGCCGAAATTCGGACCAAAACTCGATTACCCATTCACCCCGAGCTCGGTTATGTAATTTGTTTTTGAATCCGACCTAAATTTGAGGTCTAAACCCCAATTTCACAAAAATCCATAATTCTACCCAAACCCCCAATTTCCACCATGAAAACACTATATTTTAGGGGAAGAAAATAAGTTAGAATCACTTACCAATGATTTGGGGAAGAAAGGTTCTTGGGAAAATAGCCTCTAGGATTTTTTTGTTTAGAAAATTTGAAAAATTAGAGAAAATCCTGATTTTTAGCTATTTGATCAGTTGCAGATATCATATTTGCAAACCCTGCAAATGCGAACATTGACCTTCCACAATTGCGACCAAATTGATGGCAATTGCGACCAAATTGATCGCAATTTCGACCAAGCCAGCCCCAGCCCTATTTCGCAACATCGAAGAATTGTTCGCAAATGCGAACTCTGGCCTCCCCATATATGCGACCTCTTGATCTCAAATGTGAATTCATGCTGACCTAGGTATTCTCCGCAAATGTGAGCCTGTCGGGGATTGGGAATGTTGGAAATGTGAACACAGATCTCGCAAATGCGAGATCAGAGGGCAGTTACCAGAAATTGCAGACACCAATTGAGTTCTAAGTCCAAATTCACTCTATAGACTATCTCAATCTCACCCGAGCCCTAGGGACTCAAAACCAAATATGCACACAAGTCTAAAACATCATACGAACTTGCTCGCACGATCAAATCGCCAAAATAACACCTAGAACTACGAATTTACCATAAAATCAAATTAAGTTTTAATCGGACATTCGAATCACATCAAACCAACTCCGTTTTTCACCAAATTTGACAGACAATGCATAAATATATTATTAGACCTATACCGGGTTCCGGAACCAAAATACGGACCCGATATCAATAAATTCAAATATTGAAAGTCATTTAAGATTTTAAACTTTCAAATTTCAACAAAGTGTGATAACTCGGGCTAGGGACTTCCGAATTCGATTGTGTACATATGTCCAAGTCCCAAATCATGATACGGGTCTACCGGGACCGTCAAAATATGAATATCGGTCCATTTAGCCAAAATGTTGACCGAAGTCAACTCAAATGGATTTTAAGGTAAAATTTTCATATTTTCTCAATTCTTAACATAAAATGTTTGCAAAAAAGCACCCTTATAGAGCATGTAAATCGAGAAGTGATAACATGAGGTATTTAAGGCTTCAAAGCGCAACAATAGTTTCTAAAACATAAGATGACTTATCGAGTCATCACATCTCTATCTCACATGTATATGACACTCATATATTAGGTATCATACTTTATTTTATGATTTAGTGTGATATAAAGTTTAGTCAAGCCCTAAAGAACATTGGACTAAAAGAATTAGTTAAGTAATTAAGCCCTAAAGAATATTGGACATCACAATTTGTTTATATCATTACTATGTTTTAGGTCACCTTCTTGTCTCTGAATCACAAGATTTAATATCAATGAGGCAAATCAGAATTTCCATAAAAAGTGAAGTACTATCGCCAGAAATGGATTTTTAAAAGACCGCTTCTCTTCAAATTTTAAAGACCAACGTATATCTTAGGCTCACTTTCTTACCAACATCTCTTGGAGTTAAACGTACAATCATTCTCTAAACCAAGTATATTATAACTTAATCTATTTTCATATGGTTTATAAATATAAACCATTTACATCCATATTTCAAAAGCTCCTTTAATCCCCCAACATATCTTTAACTCCTTTATAAATTCACATCCCTTTAAAGGTCTCATGCTCCTTTAGTATACTCTCCCTTAGTATACAGTAAGCCATAATCTTTAATATTAATTAAAGCATAGTGCAAATAATTGATCTCGGGTCTAGTTTAAGTCTTATAGAGCTACCGCAGGTAGGTTTGAAGTGGTGCTTGACACCTTCCCCTTAGAAGAACAAGAACCTTTACCCTTAATCTCACCGATTAGCAGACTAATAAAGAATGTGACTTAGTAATTAAATAGGTTCCCTAGTGTCACGACCCCAAATCAATATAGGCCGTGATGGTGCCTATCATGAAACTAGGCCAGCCAAGTATTGTGAGTAACACACAAAACTGTCCGTTTAATGTCATAAATCAAAGTAATTCATTTAAAGCCCCTGTTTTAAAGATATAATTAACAGCAACAATACCACAAAAATCAATCTAACCACAAGCCAGCACCCGGATACAACTGTCATGAGCATCTAAAGAGATAAATACAATTGTGATAATAAGCCCTACTAATACAATCTAGAGAATACTAGAAGTCTACGAACTAACAAAAAGAAGAAGATCAGCTGGGGACGCCGAACAACTACCTCTATCCTCGAGCAAACTCCGAGCAAAGGACAAATCAGCTAACGCTCAGATATGGTACCTAAATCTACACACAAAGGTGCAGTGAGTAACGAGAGTATGCCAACTCAATTAGTAATCGAAGTAACTAAAGACTTGAGTGCAGTGACGAGCATTTAAAAGTGATAGTTTCATAAAAGTATGTGCCAGTGAAAACAAATAGAGTAATCCAAAGACTACATTTACCAAATACTTTACAAATTCCAGTTCCCCTTCTAAACTTCCATAAAACACTAACTCAACGTCTATTTAAGAGACTCAGTGTAAAATGAGGGAAAAACAATTATCTTACAATTTATAGCCTCTCGGGCACAATATCACTCATACATAAGATCTCTCAGTCACTTGTGACTCCTCTATTAGTATTCAATGCTCACACTCAGCACTCTCACTCAACAAGTACCATGTATCCACACAAACTGCTGTGGCATGCAACCCGATCCAAATAGCATATGCTGCGGCTGATCCAAATAATATATATATATATATGCAACGTGCAACCCAATCCAAATAATAGTCGACTCCGCTCACTGCGGGTGTACAAACTCCATAAGGGGCTCCTACAGCCCAAACGCTATATTACTAAGGCGTGTAGCCCGATCCAATATATGTATATGCTGTGGCACGTAGCCCGATCCATATGATATCTATATATGATGCGGCGTGCAACCTGATCCATAACTATCCTCACAAACTCGGCTCTCGGCCTCACTCAGTCATCCTCTCAAGACACTCAGGAAACTCATCTCAACATCACGGGACTCAGCCCCAAATACCTTACAGTATTCTAACACATTGGGATAATAGTGAAAAAGCAACAAGTAATAAACATGACTAAGTTCGCAATTTTCTATCAAAAATAGTGTGAGAATAGTGTAAAAATACCCCTGGAGATCTAAACAGATTGGCACAAGGCCCCAAACGTGCCATACTGCCCATAATATAATATAAACCTCAAAAATACAGGACATCTTATGATTTCAAATCAAATATGCGGCATAATAGTCGCCATGGGACAGACCAAGTCACAATCCCTACTGGTGTACGCCCACACGTTGGTCACCGAGCATGTGTGTCACCTCATTTACCAAAACAAAGTGAAATACCGGGGTTTCATACCCTCAAATCCAGAGTTATGATCGTTACTTACCTCAAACCGGCACAAAAACTACTCCACGATGCTCTTGCCCCTCTAATCGGTTCCCAAATGCTCTGAGTGTACCAAAATAAGATTTATAACATCAAAATATGGAAGGAAGACGAAACCCATTCGAAAATCATCACAATAGGGCACAAATCGCGAAATTGGCCAAACCCGACCCCAGGCCCATGTCTCGAAATTCAATAATAATCATATCACAATAATCCTCATCCTTTACCGAGTCTATACATATAAAATGCATTGAAATCCGACTATAATTAACCCCTCAATTCCTCAATTTAAATCTCAATTTCTCATGCCCTAACTTCCCCAATTTTGGATTTAAATCAAACTAATTTCAGGTTTAATTACTTAGAAAATAGCATAGATTCGAGTTATGAAGTCGAAAATCTTACCTCCAAGTGTTTCCCCTTTGATTCCATCTTTTATCTCTCTCAAAAGCTCCAATTCCATTCAAGAATGGTGAAAAGTGGGCCAAAACTCGCGGATATGGGTTTTTAAAGCACACTGCCCAGGGAATTCCTCACTGCGATCGCGGAACTCCCTACGCGATTGCGAAGAACAAATATGCTGCCCCACTAATTTACCTTACGTGATCGCAGAGCCCCCCCTCACGTTCACATTTAACAAACACAGGACCCTACGCGATTGCAACCCAACTGACGCAATTGCATAGAGAAAAATGCCTTCACGCCACTTCAGCCCGAATGCCCTACGCGAATGCGGCACTGGCCACGCGTTCGCAAAGAATTACATCCCACACGACCGCGATCGTGACCCATTTACTCTGATCGCATAGAAGAACCTTGAATCGACACCTCCTAAGCCTACACGATCGGGAACTCACCCCTGCGATCGTGTAGATGAAAAACCAGAACAAACGCCAGCAAAAATTCTGCAACTTTCTAACATCCAAGCTAGGTCTGTTAACCTCCTGAACCACACCCGATGCTCTTGGGACCTCAACCAAACATTCCAACATGCTCCATAAGACCATTAAAACTTAGTCGAGCCTTCGAAACACCGAAAACAATGCCCAAACACCAAAATCACATCAGATTCAAGCCTATGAACTATGAGATTTCAGAATTTCGCCAAAGATGATGAAACCATCCAAAACACGTCCGATTGACCTGAAATTTTGCACACACGTCCAAAATGATACTATGAACCTGTTCCAACTTCCTGAATTCCATTCCGACCCCGATAACAAATTTTTCACCGATGACTGGAAATCTCCAAAAACTCAATTTTGCCAATTCAAGCCTAGTTATGCACCAGACATCAAAGCCACATTCCGAACACACTCCTAAGTCCCAAATCACCTAACGAAGCTATCCGAGCCATAAAATCTACATTCCGAGGTCGTTTACCAATAAGTCAACTCGCAGTTGACTTTTCCAACTATTAAGCCAATTTAAGAGACCAAGTGTTTCAGTTCTCACCACGACCACTCCGAACCCGAACCAACCGAATTAACACGACAAAATTAGGCTAAACAACACACAATAAAGCAGAAACAGGGGAAACATGGATAATCTCACGGAATGACCGGCCAGGTCGTTACATCATCCCTCTCTTAAACAAATGTTCATCCTCGAACAGATCTAGAAACATACCTGGAGTCTCAAATAAGTGAGGATATCTGCTCCGTATCTCTCGCTCGGTCTCCCAGGTGGCATCCTCCACCGGTTGTCCTCTCCACTGAACCTTCACTGAATTCATATCCTTGGACCTCAACTTCCTGTCCTGACGACGCTAAATAGCCACTGCTCTACCTCATATAACATATCTCCCTTTAGTTGAACATTGCTGAAGTACAAAACATGAGACGGGTCACCAACATACTTCTGGAGCATCAAAACATGGAACACTGGATGAATACTCGGTAAGCTAGGTGGCAAGGCAAGTTTGTAAGCCACTTCTACAATCCTCTTTAGCGCCTCAAATGGCCCAATAAACTGGGGACTCAAATTTCCCCTCTCCAAACCTGATAACACCCTTCATGGGTGACACCTTCAACAGCATCTTCTCCCCAATCATGAAAGACACATCTCAGACCTTCCTGTCCGCATAGCTCTTCTGACTAGACTGCGTTGTGTGAAGCCGCTCCTGAATTAATTTCACCTTACCCAACGCATCCTGAACCAAGTCTGTGCCCAATAGTCTAGCCTCTCCCGGCTCAAACCTACCAACCGGAGATCTACACCTCCTACCATATAAATCCTCATACGGAGCCATCTGGATACTTGAATGATAATAATTATTATATGCAAACTCCGCTAGCGGCAGAAACTGGTCCCATGAACCCCCGAAATCAATAACGCACGCATGCAACATATCCTCCAGAATCTGAATGGTCCGCTTTGATTGCCCGTCGGTCTGAGGATGAAACACTAAGCTCAACTCAACCTGAGTACCTAATTCTCCCTGCACGACACTCCAAATATGAGATGTGATAGAAACTGGAACCCCATACAATCGGACAATCTCCCTGATATAAATCTCAGCTAACCGATCTGAAGAATAAGTAGTACCGACATGAATGAAGTGCGCGGACTTGGTCAGCCGATCCACAATAACCCATTTAGCATCAGACCTCCTCGATGTCCGTGGAAGCCCAACTACAAAGTCCATGGTGATCGACTCACACTTCTACTCCGGAATATCTAATCTCTGATGCAATCCACCCGGTCTCTGATGCTCGTACTTGACCTGTTTATAGTTGAGACACCGAGCCACGAACTCAATAATATCCCTCTTCATCCATATCCACCAATAATGTTGTCTCAAATCCTGATATATCTTCGTGGCACCCAGATGGATGGAATACCGTGGACTATGGACCTCTATTAGAATCATCTCTCGGAGCCCATCCACATTAGGCACGCAAATACGACCCTGCGTCCTCATGACCCCATCATCACCAATAACCACATCCCTAGCATCACCCCGCCGGACCCTGTCCTGAAGAACGAGCAATTATGGATTATCACACCGGCGTGCCCTAATATGATCATAAAGAGAAGACCTGGATGCTACATAAGCCAATACCCGCGGGTAGGTAGGCTAGACTCCCCAAACTCTCTGCTTTGCGACTCAGGGAGTCAGCCACTACATTGGCCTTCCCCGGATGATATAGAATTGTGAGGTCATAATCCTTGAGAAGCTCCAACCATCTCCTCTGATGCAAATTTAGATCCTTCTACTTAAGCAGATGCTGCAAACTACGGTGATCAGTGAAAATCTCACAATGTACTCCATACAAATAATGGCGCCAAACCTCCAAGGCATGGACAATGGCTGCTAGCTGAAGATCATGCACTGGATAATGCTTCTCGTGCACCTTCAACTGTCTGGACGCGTAGGCAATCACCCTACGGTCCTGCATCAAAACCGCTCCAAGGCCAACTCTTGAGGCATCACAGTAAACTGTATAAGAACCTAAACCCGTAGGCAAAACCAACACCGGAACTGTAGTCAAAGCTGACTTGAGCTTCTAAAAGCTCTCCTCACACTCCTCCATCCACCTGAATGGAGAACCCTTTTGGTTAGTCTGGCCATAGGTGCTCCAATAGATCAGAATCCCTCTACAAAACGGCGATAGTACCCTGCCAAACCAAGGAAACTACGAATCTTGGTAGCTGATGATGGTCTAGGCCAGCTCTGCACCACCTATATCTTCTTCGGATCAACCTGAATACCCTCACTAGACACCAAGTGCCCAGGAAAGCTATGGAATCAAGCAAGAACTCAAATTTAAATTTTTTTGCATACAACCTCTTCCCCCTCAGAGTATGAAGCAGAGTCCTCAAATGCTGCTGATGATCCTCCCGGGATCGGGAATATACCAAGATATCGCCAATAAACACGATGACGAATGAGTCAAGATAAAGTCAGAACATACTATGTATCAAGTGCATAAATGCCGCTGGGGAATTGGTCAGTCCGAATGACATAACCAGAAACTCATAATGACCATATCTAGTCCTGAAGGCAGTCTTTGGGATGTCGGGCCCCTGAATCTTCAACTGATGATAGCCAGAACGCAAGTCAATCTTGGAAAATACCCTGGCGCCCTGCAAATGATCAAACAAGTCATCAATACGAGGCAAGGGATACCGGTTCATCACCGTAACCTTGTTCAACTACTGATAATCAATACACATACGCATAGAGCCATCTTTCTTCTTCACAAAAAGCACCGGTGCACCCCAAGGTGACATACTAGGCCAAATGAACCCCTTATCTAGGAGTTCCTGAAGCTGCTCCTTTAATTCCTTCAACTCCGTTGGTGCCATACGATAAGGTGGAATAGAAATAGGATGAGTGCCTAGCACCAGGTCAATACCAAAATCAATGTCCCTGTTAGGTGGCATGCCTGGCAGGTCTGCAGGAAACACGTCCAGAAAATCACGGACCACAAGAGTCGAATCAATAGCGGGAGTCTCACCACTAAAATCACTCAAAAAAGCCAAATATGATAAAAACACCCCTTTTCAACCATACGCTGAGCCTTTAGGTAGGAAATCACCCTACTAGGAACATACTCAATAGAACCTCTCCACTTAACCCTAAAAACTTTTGGCATAGCTAAGGTGACGGACTTAGCGTGACAATCAACAACAACATGACACAGAGATAGCTAATCCACGCCCAATATCATATCAAAATCAACCATGGTGAGTAACAATAGGTCCATTCGGGTGTCCAGACCCCCAATAGATATCACACATGACCGATGCACACGGTCCACAACAATAGTATCACCCACCGGAGTCGACACATGAACTGATGCATCTAGAGACTAACGTGGCATATCCAGAAAATTGGCAAAATATGATGAAACATAGGAATATGTAGAACCAGGGTCAAATAAGGCCAAAGCATCCTGGCGACAGACTGAGACAATAACTATGACCACTGCATCGGAGGCCATAGTGTTTGGCCTTGCTGGAATTGCATAGATACGAGCCTGGCCTGCACCTGCACGACCTCCCCCCTCTAGAGCGGCCTCTAGCAGACTGACTACCACCTCTCGCTGCCTAGGTAGGTGGTGAAGTAACTAGAGCTGAAGTCGAAGGCTGGCTCCTAAACTAGGATGGACCTCCAGTAAGATGAGGGCACTGCCTCCTCATATTCCCGAACACTCTGCACCCATAACAACTCCCTGGAGTTGGAGGCGGGGATTGAAAGGAACCCCTAGCACCAGATTGGCTACTAGAAGAACCATGCATAGAGGAACCCTGAATTGGTGGTGCGCGAGCAGCACTTTGGGCTGGAAGGGCACTGAATAAACAATGGCTCGGCTGAGAGGAGCGGGGACCATGCCGTGATGATGCACAACTATAGGCTGGGCGGCCTGGTTGAGGAGGCCTGAATGAACGACCTCTACCATGCTGAAACTGTCCTCTAGAAGGAGCACCACTAGAACTACCAGATCCACAAGGCCTCTAGGCCTCCCTGTCCTCTCGCTCCTGGCTACGAATTGATTCAATATATCGAGCAATATCAAAAACATGCTCGAAGGTAGAACCTGATACCCTCTCCCGAGTCATCAAAAGGTGGAGCTGATAAGTGAGGCCATCCACGAACCACATAATCCTCTCCCTATCAGTAGGGACCAACTCGGTGGCGTGATGAGCCAACTCTAAAAACCGCATCTCATACTACGTCACTGATAGCTCCCCCTGACGTAGCTGCTCAAACTGCCTATTGCTCCTCCATGTGAGACTAGGGAACATACTTCTCCAAGAAGATAGTAGAGAACTGCTGCCAGGTAAGGGGTGCTGCACCAACAGGCCTATGCCTCTCGAAAGACTCCATCCAAGTAAAAGCAGCCCCAGAAAACTGAAAAGTAGCAAAGGAGACCCCACTTGTCTCCATTATCATGCAGTACGAAGCATCTTTTGACAATTGTCCAGAAAACCCTAGGCATCCTCGCCCTCAGCACCATTGGATGTTGGAGGCTGAAGTCTATTTAATCTCTCCAGCATACGCTACTCATCATCTGGCATAGCTGGAACTACGAAGTCCTGAACTGGAGCTACTGGCTGGCTGGAACTGCCCCCAGTGTCTGAATGCCCTGAGTAACGTGCTCAGGTATCCGGACAGCTAGAGTCTGATTGCCTCCCTCGGCCTGAGAAGTAGCAGTAGTAGAAGATATAGCAACTGCCTGAGCAAGGCAGGTACATACAGTCATGATCTAAGCCAGAGTCTCCTGAAGACTCGAAATAACAATGGGCACGACCGGTGCCTGAACCTGCTATACTGAAATATCTGCAGCAGGAACCTAATCCTGAATGGTAGGTGGACCCTCTAGTACTGCCCCGGCTGCTGCACGGGCTGGTCCCCTACCTCTACCACGACCTCGACCTCTCGCTGGTCTAGTTGGTGTCTAGTCACCCTGATCAGTAGCGCGTGATCGGTAGCGCGTGTCCTCACCATCTCTGAGAGAATGAAACAACAAAAGTTTAGATTTCCAAAATCAACAAAATGGCACGACAAAATTCAAGAAAATGAGATTTTTTTAAGGGTTCTATAGCCTATCGAAGATAAGTACAGACGTCTCCGTACCGATCCACAAGAATCTGCTAAACCTGCTCATGATTGTAGAGTCCTATGTAACGTAGTGCTCTGATACCAACTGTCACGACCCAAAATCATTATAGTCCGTGATGACGCTTATCATGAAACTAGGTCAGCCAACTACTGAGAGTAACACAGAAAACTGTCCGTTTAATGTCACAAGTCAAACTAATTCACTTAAGGCCCCTGTTTTATAGATATAATTAACAACAATAATATCACAAAAATCAATCTAGAATTACAATATAAGCACTTAGATACAATTATCATTAGCATCTAAAGAGATAAATACAATATCTGATAACAAGCCCCTACTAATACAACTCAGAGAATACTAGAAATCTACGAACTAAGAAAGGAAAGAAGGCCAGTTGGGGACACCGAACAACTACTTCTATCCTCGAGAAAACTTCGAGCAAAGGACAGATCAGCTGACGCTAAGATCTGGTACCTAAATCTGCACACAAAAGTGCAGGGAGTAACGAGAGTACGCCAACTAAGTAAGTAACCAAAGTAACTACAAACTTGAGTGCAGTGACGAGCATTTAAAAGTGATAGTTTCATAAAAGTATGTGCCAATGAAAACAAATAGAGTAATCCAAAAGACTACATTTACCAAATATTTTACAAATTTCAGTTCACCTTCTAAACTTGCATAAAACATTAACTCAACGTCTATTAAAGGGACAAAGTGTAAAACGAGGGTAAAACAGTGATCTCATAATTTATAGCATCTCGAGCACAATATCACTCATACGTAAGATCTCTCAGTCACTCGTGACTCCTGTATCAGTACTCAATGCTCACACTCAGCACTCTCACTCAACAAATACCATATATCCACACAAACTTCTGCGACATGTCGCCCGATCAACATAGCATATGCTGCAGCGTGTAGCCCGATCCAAATAATAGTCGACTGCGCTCACTAGGGATGTACAGACTCCTGAAAGTGCTCCTACAGCTCAAGCGCTATATTTCTGCAGCGTGCAGCCCGATCCATATAATATCTATATATGTTGCGTCGTGCAGCCCGATCCATAACTATCCTCACAAATTTGGCTCTCGGCCTCACTCAGTCATCCTCTCAAGCCACTCAGGCAACTCATCTCAACATCACGGGACTCTGCCCCAAATACCTCGCAGTATTCTAACACATTGGGATAATAGTGAAAAAACAACAAGTAATAAACAAGACCGAGTTCACAATTTTTTTATCAAAAATAGTGTGAGAATAGTGTAAAAATATCCCTGGAGGTCTAAAAAGATCGGCACATGGCGCCAAACGTGGCATACTGCATACAATATAAACCTTCAAAATACAAGACATCTTATGATTTCAAATCAAATACGTGGCATAATAGTCGCCACGGGACGGACCAAGTCACAATCCCTACCGGTGCATGCCCACACGCTCGTCACCTAGCATGTGCGTCACCTCTTTTATCAAAACAAACTGAAATACTGGGGTTTTATACCCTCAGGTCTAGAGTTACAATCGTTACTTACCCCAAACCGGCCCGAAAACTACTCCACGATGCTCTTGCCCCTCGAATCGGCTCCCAAATGCTCCGAGTCCATCAAAATCAGATTAATAACATCAAAATATTCTAGGAAGACGAAAGTCATTCGAAAATTATCACAATTGGGCACAAATACCGATATTGGCCAAACTCGACCCCCGGGCCCACGTCTCGGAATTCAATAAAATTGCATCACAATATCCTCATCCTTTTCCGAGTCTATTCATATAAAATGCATCGAAATTCGACTATAATTGACCACTCAATTCCTCAATTTAAGTCTAAATTTCTCATGCCCTAACTTCCTTAATTTTGGGTTTAAATCCAACTAATTTCAGCTTTAATTACCTAGAAAAGAACATAAAATCGAGTTATGAAGTCAAAAATCTTACCTCCAAGTGTTTCCCCTTTGATTCCCTCCTTAATCTCTCTCAAAAGCTCCAATTATGTCCAATAATGGTGAAAAGTGGGATATAACTCACGGATATGGCTTTTTAAAGCACACTACCTAGGGAATTCCTCATTGTGATTGCGGAACTCCCTACGCGATCGTGAAGAACAAATATGCTGCCCCACTAATTTACCTTACGTGATCGCAGAGTCCCCCTCACGGTTGCAGTTAACAAACAATCGACCTTACGCGATCGTAACCCAACTCACGCGATCACATAGAGAAAAATGCCTTTACTCCACTGCAGCTCGAATACCCTACGCGAACGCGGCACTGGCCATGCGTTCGCGAAGAATTACTTCCCACAGGACCGTGATCGCTACCCATTTTCTGCAATCGCATTGAACAACCTCGATTCCACCCCTTCTAAGAGTACGTGATCGCGAACTCACCCTTGCGATCGCGTAGAAGAAAAACCAGAACAAACACCAGCAAATATTCTACAACTTTTCAACATTCAAACTAGGCCCGTTAACCTCCCGAAACACACCCTTGGACCTCGGGACCTCAACCAAACATGACAACACACTCCATAACACCATTCAAACTTAGCCGAGCCGTCGAAACATCCAAACCAATGCCCAAACACCAAAATCACATCGGATTCAAGCCTACGAACTTTGAGATTTCTAAATTTCGCCAAAGATGCCGAAACCATCCAAAACAAGTCCGATTGACCTGAAATTTTGCACACACATCCAAAATGACACTACGAACCTATTCCAACTTCCGGAATTCAATTCTGACCATAATAGCTAATTTTTCACTGCCGACCGAAAATCGCCAAAAACTCAATTTTTCCAATTCAAGAATAATTCTACATCGGACATCAAAACCACATTTTCAACACATTTCTAAGTCACAAATCACCTAACGAATCTATGCGAGCCATAAAATCTACATTCCGAGGTTGTTTACCAATAGGTCAACTCCCAGTTGACTTTTCCAACTATTAAGCCAATTTAAGAGACTAAGTGTCTCACACGTTATCTCGGAGGTGATCCCAAATCGGCACATGATGTAATCCCAAATGAAGTCGATGAATTCTTTTTATCTTATCTTCTCGTAGGCCTGCGCTTCCAGCAATTTTGAAAAGTAGTCAGTCATAAATAGAATAAATCTAGCTTTACTTGGTGTCGTTAGTAGGGTACTGACGATGTCCATTCCCCATTTAGTGGATGGTCATGGTGACAAGACTGAATGTAGTTGTTTCCCGGGTTGGTGGATCATTAGTGCAAATCTTTGACATTTTTCTCATTTTCAGAAATCTTTGGTGTCCCTTTCCATGTTGTCCCAATAGTAACCTGCTCTAGTCACCTTTCGAATTAAGGAATCGGCACCAGAGTGATTTCCGTAGGCGCCCTCGTGGATTTATCGGAGCATGTAATCGGTATCTCCCGGCCCCAAGCATACTGCTAGGGGCCCACCGAAGGTTCTTCTATATAGAGTTCCATTCTCGTCGAGTGAAAATCGAGCTGCTTTGGTCCGAATGGCCCTTGATTCTTTTGGGTCCGTGGGTAGCTTCCCACTTCCCAAATAATCGATGTACTTATTTCTCCGATCCAATGTCAGGCTGGTGGAGTTGATTTCATCGTGGCCTTCTTTAATCACCGATTTGGATAGCTGACTGACAGCCCCGAGGAGCATGCCATCTTCCTCGACAGATGATCCTAGGTTTGCGAGTGCATCTACCTCGTTGTTTTTCTCTCGAGGTATGTGGACCAAAGTCCATTCTTTGAATTAACGCAAAGCGACTTGATGTTTGTCTAGGTATCATTGCATCATGTCCTCTCGAACCTCGAAGCTCCCATTTTCCAGATTTACTACGAGAAGAGAATCACATTTTTCTTCTATGACTTCCTCTCCTAGGCCTTTGGCTAATTCGAGACCTGCAATCACATCCTCATACTCGGCTTTTTTGTTAGTCAACTTTGCAATTTTTATAGATTGTCTAATCAAGCTACCCGTAGGTGGCTTCAGAAATATGCCGAGACTGGATCCCTTCACGTTCGAGGCACCGTCGCTAAATAAGGTGCATGGCCCAATGTTGTGCCCGTTTTTAGTAAAAGTTCTTTTTATACCTCGTGCACAAGGGCCGGCATAAAGTCGGCCATGAAGTCTGCCAAAATTTAGGACTTGATAGCCGTTTGTGGCTGATATTCGATATCATATCCCCCGAGTTCGATGGCCCATTTGGCCAGTCAGCCTGATAATTCGGGTTTATGCAATATATTTCGAAGATGATATGTCGTTAAAACACATATACGATGACACTGAAAATAAGGCTTCAATTTTTGAGATGCATTTATTAATGCAAGAGCTAAAGTTTCTAAGTGTGGATACCTGGTTTCAGCATCTCCTAGGTTTCGACTCACATAGTATACTGGGTGCGTACCTTGCTCATCTCGAACCAACACGCCACTTATCGCTGCATCGGACAATGCTAAGTACAAACGAGGGTTTGAGAGACACCGCTTTCAATCCTCCAAGGCGTGCTGGCACTCTGAAGTGCACTCAAAGTTATTTTTCTTGATGGCTCCGATCTGATGACCTCGAGATGAATCGGCCTAACGCCGCTAGCCGCCCGGTCAGCCGCTATAAGTCCTTCACATTATTTACCATCCCCATGTTTGATACCATGAAGCCTAAATATTTTCCCGATCCTACGCCGAAGGCGCATTTCTCGGGATTGAGCTTCATGTTGTAGCTCCTAAGGATGTCGAAAGTTTCATGAAATTTTTTCAAATGGTCCCCTGTATGCAGGGACTTAACTAGCATGTCATCACTGTAAACTTCCATGGATTTGCCCATTTGATGTTCGAACATTTTATTAACTAAGCGTTGGTATGTGGTCCCTGCATTTTTTAGCCCGAAGGACATTACATTGTAGTATGTACGATACTTCGTGATGAACAAAGTTTTTTCCCTATCCTTGGGGTTCATTTGAATTTGATTATACCCGGAGTAGGCGTTGACAAAGGTGAGGATCTCGTGGCTAGTTGTAGCATTAATCGAGCGATCGATGTTGGGCAACGGGAATGAATCTTCAGGGCATGCTTTATTTAAGTCTTTATAATCTACGCATATCCTTAATTTGTTCCCATTTTTGTGAACCACTACTACATTGGCCAACCATTCGAGATATTTACTTCCCTGATGGACCCTATTTTGAGGAGTTTCGTTACCTATTCTTTGACGAACGCATGTTTTAACTCAGACTGGTTATTTTCGATGGGATCCCTGTCATGTCTAAGTGGGACAAAACAAAGCAACCAATGTTGTTAATAAGAAATTGAAATAAGCTGCTTCCTGAGTTCGGGGGTTAATCCTGTTCCCATGTATACCTTTTGATCTTGAAGATGTTCCATCAAAACAGCTTGCTCCAGTTCATTGACCATTGATTTTGTTGCATCTGATTCTTCAGGGGCAACGAAGGTTCGAGGAGTGAGGAAGTCTTCTTCATCATCCTCGGGGACCTGTTTATCTTCTGACCCTTCCGAGGTGAAGTATATGGGCACTGGTGCCATGCCGTGTACTACGAACATTTCCGTTGCCGTGTGTTGCTCTTAATACTCATTTTTACGCCATCTTTAGTTGGGAAGTTCAACATCTGATGGAAAGTCGATGGTACCGTCATCATGATGAGTATACATGGCCTTCCAAGCAGGGCGTTGTATCTCATATTACCCTCGATGAGGTGAAACTTGGTATCCCGAACTGTACCAAACACATTGGCTGAGAGGGTGTCCCCCTTCGTCATTTCGCTCGTCATGTTAAACCCATTGAGGGCTCGAGAATCGGGTATGATTTGATCGAGTAGTTCGAGCTACTCGACTACCCCCAATCCGATTATATTTGCCGAGCTACCTGGATCCACGAGCGCAAGTTTAATTTGAATGTTACTTAAGAGAAAAGAAATTACCAGTGCATTATTATGTGGTTGATACAGGGCTTCAATATCTTCTTCCCTAAACGCAATAGCTCCTTCAAGCATATAACTTTGAGTTCGCTCTTCCGTGGTGATGGGAACTTTGGCCCGTTTGAAAATTGGTCCTCGCGGGACATCGGTTTCTCCAATAATCACGTGAGTGGTGTGCTGGGGTTCTTCTATCCCATTCTTCCTGTTCGATTCTCTTTCTCAGAAGTGGTTCTTCGCTCGATCATCGAGACATTCTTGAAGATGCCCTTTGTTGATCAATTGGGGCACTTTTTTTCAAGCGGGAGTTCTCTGCGCTTCGTGTTGGTCTTCTCCGTGCATATTTCTGTCTGTATGGGAGCTTGTATTGACATGCAGACTGTTGCGTGATCCTTCATCAATGGGGATTTGTACTGGTGCCATTTCAGAGTTTTGTGGTGGTACACCGGTGCCTGAAGCAACTGCATCGTTCTCTCCATGATCCTCGGGACCGTTATTTTCACGTGCATTCACTGAGTTAGACATTTTCTGACCTGAAATTGAAGATTCTTTGAGCAGAAAAAGTGTAAAGAATAACTTTTGGTTTTAAAAAACCAGCACTAAAAAAATTACTATTATTTTTAGCACCCACGGTGGGCGCCAAACTGTTTACCGTGAAAATGGTAATTACAATTATATTTGATTTTCTGGTTCTAAAAATATGTGATCTATTATAATACTAGTTTTTTAGGCAATAGATGCTAAGTAAGAGGTAAGAAAATGAGATAAGAGAAAAGGATAATGGAATTGTGCAAACCGAGCAGTTATGAGATGGGGTCTCGAGCTGGTCGAGAACAGGGCCTCGAGGTTGAGCTCGGGTGCTTGAGAGAGGGAGGTCGGTGAAGGTATGACTGTATTGAAGGTCTCAAAGATGGCCTCTTTATGATAAATAATGAGAAATAAATGAAAAACAATCAATGAACACAATAAATAGAAAGCAATAAATCAATGGAATAATTGTAGAGAATGTTTTAGTTAGAGAGCAGAGAATGTTTTTGTTCTAGTATTGAATATCCTCCTCTTAGAAAATGACAGGGGTCCCCTTTATATAACAGGGGGAATCCCAACATAGTACATGTGTAATTATTACAAAGATAAACAGCTGGTACAACTATTTAATGTCACGGTACAAACTTGTACTATTCTTGTGGACTTGGTCAGCTTTAACCACGTGCCTTTTGAGAATTTTCCGCTTTTCTATGATGGTCTTCAATCATTACCCTACCTCGAGATATATCGGTCCCTCGGAATACTTCCTCGAGGTTGAACTTCGGATTCTGCTTTGATACAATCGAGGTTGAGGCTCGGAACGCTGTAGAAGCCTTAAAATTGGCATTCCCCAGTTTTGCCGAATACAATAGGGATTTACATCTTGGTGAGAGACATTATTTTGAGAACCTATAATTCTATTCGTCTTCATTGTGACTCTCTATGCTCCCCGAGGATTCCTTTGTACTTCTTGTCATAGTTATAAATTTGTTGACTCGTCGCCATCAAGTTTCTCCCGTTCTGGATTTCCACGTAAAATTTGTGTGTCATATTTATTGAGTTTATATATATATATATATATATATATATATATATATATATATATATATATATATATATATATATATATATATATATATATATATATATATATATATATATATATATATATATATATATCTAACCTAATTCATAGGGATTTACATTTTGGTGAGAGAGATAATTTTGAGAACGTGTAACTCTCTTCATACTCATTGTGCTTCTTTATGCTCCCTGAGGATTCCTTTGTACTAGTTCTCGTAGCAATAAATTTGTTGGCTCGTCGCCGTCTATGGTTTTCTCCCGTTCTGGATTTTCGCATAAAATTTATGTATATTTATTGAGTTTATATTTTCTTCTCTTGTTATCGAATGAATTTGGTCTTTGGGTGCTTCCACTGTATAATTTGATCCCTAACATATGGACATAGGAAAGAGGGTTTTATTAGGATATGAAATATAGTAGTGGCACGACCCCAAATCCACTAGTCGTGATGGCACCTAAACCAACCCGCTAGGTAAGCCAACTAGTAACTATCCAATTCAAATGATATTAGCAAGACAAATAAACGATAGTAACATTACCGAATTTTATACATTTCCCAAGGACTGGTAGTACAAATCACGAGCTTCTAAGAATAGAGTTTACAAAGTTGAAATGAAATAAATACATAGTCTGTTTGAAAAGTACATAAATATAGTTTTATAGATCTAGAACTACCAGGAACAAGGGGCAGCTACAACCGGGACACGGGTACATCTTCAATCCAGCTCCCATCGAACGCAGCAACATCAATAGCCAACATCTGCACGCAAGATGCAGAAGTATAGCATGAGTACAACCGACCCCATGTACTCACTAAGTAACATACCTAACCTTATGTTAAAAGTAGTGACGAGCTAACACAAGGTTAGGTTTAATACCAAAATCCCATAACAGTTGATAGAAGTATAAATACAAGTATAAAATAGGTATCTTAGAAGTAAAAATGCTCTGCTCGTTCACAGTTACAGAAAATGGTCATGCTTTTCAAGTATCTTATTGAAAAACCAAAATCTCTTATCAGAAATGCCAAAAATACGAGTAAGTTTGAAAGTTGTAATTTTCCAAATATCATTTCCACAATAAATAAAAATGTTTCATTTTCTTTCCAAATAACAAGTATAAAATACCTCTCTATGCCCACATATCAATATGTATAATAAGTCATGAATGACGTGACACCATATAGCATGAGGAAAAATGCATTTCTATGCCTGTAAGTCATGTGTGCATGCAAGGACATGTATCTCAGAGATGAATTATGTACTCAGATTCTCAGAGTACTCAATCTTAGTGTCTCGCATTCCCTCTCAGTATGCTCAATGCTCAGTAGGCTCAATCACTCGTTGTGGCGTTCAGCCTTATCCACACACACACACACACACACACACACACACACACATATATATATATATAGTTGAATGCGCTCACTAGGAGTGTGTAGACTCCGAAGGGGCTCCTATAGCCCAAGCGCTATAATCTGCACGGATACCAAGATTTGCATGGACCACTCACGTGTTGTAGTATCATAACAAGATTCACACGGACAACTTACGTGCTACATTATCATATCAGAATCCGCAGGGACAACTCACATGATATAATATAAATATTGTGATCCGCATGGACAAATCACGTGTTATAGTATCAATACATCACATACAGTCTCTCGGCCTTACTCAGCCATCAAACTCTCTAGTCTCACCCACAGTCTCACAATGTCATGAAACTATCCCGACAACGATGATATGATGTATCAATATGTAATACTTGAGGCAGAGATGTCACGACCCAAAATCCCTAAGGTCGTGATGGCACCGGACACCATTGTCAGGCAAGCCAATCATTAATTAATCGAAATAATTTCCGGTTTTAACAATTTTGAAAAAAAAAACATTTCCTTTCACTTAATTACATATTAACCAAATATAAATCTATTAATTAAAACAATGGTTTGAATACTACACTTTAGCAAATATATGCCAACACATCCCAGAACCCGGTGTCACAAGTACATGAGCTATTTCTAAGAATTTATACAATCATCACAAGGCATGTCCGAAATACAAATTAGAGAAGGAAATTTAAAATAAAAATAATTGCAGTACGAGGTAGACTCTGTCAGCTGCGGCTCGCCTCCGGATAATGCAACTCGCCTAAGTCTCTGAATCCTCCACATTTCTATAGTACAAAAAAATGCACAACATGTGTAGCATGAGTACAAAAAAACAACGTGTACTCAGTAAGTCGCCCGCCTAACCTCAGAGAGGTAGTGACGAGAGGTCGAATTAGAAACTCACTAAGGGCTAGAAAATTAATTAACAGTATATGATGAACACGATAGGCATGTAAAGGTAGTAAAACAACACATATATAAGGCACTGAAATCCAAGTAAATACTGGAAATAAACAACCATTTACCACTTTCACATTATTTTCCAAAATATCATAAATAAACAATTTCCTCTTTATTTTCCCCCAAATATCTTATTACTTCAAAAATCATGAAAAACATTTAACAATTTAGCATGCGCATATGGGATAAGAACAATCTGCCTGAGCCGTCACCATAATCAACTCTATGCTCTGCCGAGGATCGAACGACCCGTACCAAAAGTGCACCTCTCAATAAAATACTCTTGTCTATGCATTGCCAAGGATCGAACGGGCCGTACCAAAAGTGCATATCTCAATATAATAATCCTCTTTGTGCACTGCCGAGGTTCGAACGACCCGTCCCATAAGTGCACCTCTCAATATAATAATCATGTCTATGCATTGCCGAGGATCGAACGGCCCGTACCAAAAATGCATTTTAAATCCACTGTGGCGTATGACCCACTCCCATGATAGTAGGGGAAATAATAATCTGCTCGCGGAATGTAAATTGCGTAGCGGTCACATGCAGACAAGCACAATCAACAATCCACCCCGAATACGCCGGGGACACAAATACTTAAGTAAATGACCGATTTCTCTTTTTCTTAAAAACAACAAATAGTATTTAAATCCCTTTTTCGAAATTCACTTGCCGAGTTTATATAACGTTTAATAACACATCCTTATTCGAAAATACAATTGCCCGCGAAGGGAATAAATTCTATTTTTAGATGATTTTAGAAAATAACTCTAATCTTCCTTAGTCATTAAATTACAATTTGGATTATATTCGCAGTCTAATATCACAGACAAGATCACAGGTACAACAGGTATGGCATTCTAGTGGGTCCTAGGCTACCCGCACATGGCATAATAGTAGCTATGCACCGACTCTCGTCACCTCGTGTGTACGTAGCCCCCGAAAATAATAGCATATACTTAATTAATTCACCTAGGGGCCCAATTCCACCTTACAAAGTTAGAAAGGAAACTTACCTCGCTCCGATATTCCACAATCGGCCTCCAAGCCCTTCCGATGACTCCACACGGACTCACAACGCCCAAAACTATCCAAACAACGACAACCCAATGAAAATATACTCTGATATTTTCAACCATTCAAAACTATATAATTTCCCAACCCAGCCTCGTGAAATGACAAAAATTCCCTCGGACCCACGTGCCCGGAATACGAAATTTCACGAAGATATATTCTACCCATAATCTTACAAACTCAAATATACAATTTACTCAAATATTCATGCTTAATTCGAGGCTAAAAGTCTAAATTTCCATTTTTTAGGTTCTTTCAATATTTCCCAGATTCCTACCAATTTCCCTGCCTAATCCATGCATATAAGTTTGTATTTAACTTAGAGGCATGAAGGAGTTACTTACCTTGACAATTCATGAAGGAATCCTCTCTTTGAAGCCTCCCAAAATCTCCTAAGCCCAAGAAGAAATGAAGAAAATGAACTAAGAATCTTTGTTTTAAAACATTCTGCCCAGGCCGATTTTCGCACATACGATCTAGACCTCGCACCTGCGCTTCTGCAGGTGTGCCGAAATGCCTGGTCCTGCGGCTTCCTTCTCCTCCAGCCTGATCCGCACCTGCGACCTACTGCCCGCATCTGCGCCTTCGCATCTGCGGAAATTCCATTGCACATGCGATCCCAGCCAAGCCTGCCCACTCTCCCATCTGCAGCAAAATCCTCGCTGGTGCGGTCACACCACATGACAACAACCTCAGCCTCTTTCAACCTCCCAAACATGATCTGTTAACCACCCGGAATCCACTCGAGGCCCCCGGGACCCCGTCCAATTATACCAACCTTTTCCAAAACATAATGCGGACTTGATCGAGGCCTCAAATAACATCAAACAACGTCGAAACCACGAATCGCACCCAAATCTAAACTTTATGAACTTAGAAATTTCCAATTTCTACATCTGATGCCGAAACCTATCAAATCACGTCTGATTGACCTCAAATTTTGCACTCAAGTCTTATTTAACATTACGGACGTGCTCCAACTTCCGTAATTGCATTCCGATCTCGATATCAAAACTTCCACTTCTGGTCGGATTTCTCAAAATCCTTCAAATTTCTATCTTTAGCCAAATGACTCTAAAATGACCTACGAACATCCAAATTCACTTCCGATCGCACTACTAACTCTAGAATCACCATACAAAGCTTTTCCCAGACTCGGAAACCCAAACGGATATCAATAACTGTGAAATGCAGATCAAGCCCAAATTTATGAAATCCTTCAAAAATGTTAACTTCCACAATATGCATCTAAACACACGCGGGTTATCCAAAACCCGATCCGAACATACGCCCAAGTACGAAGTCTTCATACGAACCTGTATGAACCTTCAAATCCTAATTCAGAGGTTGTTTACTCAAAATTCTAATCTTAGTTGATTCTTCCAACTCAAGGCTTCTGAAATGAGAATTTTCTTTACAAATCGACTCTAAACTTCCCGAAACTCAATTCTGACCACGCCCAGGGGTCATAATACCTGAAATGGAGCTACTCACGACTTCAAACTGTTGAACGACCCGCTAGAGCTCAAAATGATCGATCGGGTCATTACATTCTCCCCCACTTAAACCGACGTTTGTCATCGAACGTGCCAAGAACTGATCTGGAGTAATCTAAAATCATTGTTTAACATTTCGAGCACCTGCCCGTGCTACCAAAACCCAGTTGAGTACTTTAGCTTGATTAAATCTGAAGATTCCTTCTTTTATCGATATAATAAGCTCAGAACCTAGTTCCGATACCTGAAATTTTCTCTGCCAGGCCAAGTTCCAATATATAAACACGATATCGACTACCACACAACATACCAGAACATGAATTCATACCTTTTGTGAATTAGCACCATGCACCACAAGATTCATCATCTAACCACAATGATGTTCCCTGAACCTGAATAGCCAAAATTCCACGAATCTGGCACTCCCAATGCACCTCGTGATATATATACATAAATCCTACTATAATGCTGACGATACCACCACAACGGAGGAGATGTGCAGAAATTCATACCCAACTGTAGAGTTAATCCTTGAATACCTCATCTTGACTAGAATCATCACTTCATTATGAACCTGAATAATGGTATTTGTTCTTTAATATACACTTCACATAACCTTATCGCATTGATCCCTGATCCGATAATCTCGTCTCACCCAGTATGAAGTGCTCAGACAACAAGTTACCCCAAACATGTCCAACAACCTCACATGATACCACATTGTGCCAATAGGCCATAACTCGAACATGATAAATAAGAAATGACTCAGGAAGGGACTATTCAACTCACGCAACTAATATGAACTTTTCTCAGAAAATAGGAAGTAAAACATAAGAAAAATAAATACATATTAACCATTCTCATCATCACACTGCTGTGGCGTGCAACCCGATCCAAATAACATACCTGTGGCGGCGTGCCGCCCGATCCCCACATAGAATTTACATAATAAGATATAAATACAGAGCTGATTTGTTCACTACTACAAATTACTTAATATCGATCATAAGCACGCTAAGTGCGTTATACCATACTGGGGAGACTGATAAAGCCGTACGCAACAAAACTCAAACACAATTGAGGTGCGATATATATATACACTCTGGATCTCAAGAGCTATCCTACTCACATAACATCCCCACTACGCAGGACCTCAACACATAGGAAATTATCAAGCCGTTTCAGAACTCGCACGGCACAACCACAATATCACATGAATTTGATGAAGACGGAGAAACATCCGCTGTTCTAATACCTTTCCATGAAAAGCGCCTTACTGAAATGAACATGCATGGCTCGTACGGAGCCCATAATCAAATTTAAATACATCCACAAGCATCGAGTCTACCTTGCTCGCACCACCTAAGCTAATAGCTTTTACCTGGGTCCATATTAACCCTCTTTCTCTCATAATACACAAGAACAACCACCATAGCCGGGACAAACACCGCACAATCCACAACCAAATGAACTGAATACCTCCCAAGCATAAAGTCTTAATTAAGCAATATTGAACTTCTTTAAAATCATTCCAAATCATCAATACATAAGCGACTACATGTCACATTCATACAATCTTTTCGTGGTTATGCTTCAACGACCTTCCACACAAGGCAACAAGACACATCAAGAACCCATGACCAGGGTACAAAGCCTCTTCCACTGAATATCAATATCAGGTGACATTGAAGATAACACCAACTTACACTGAAGTTTCAAATCACTTTTCCTTACTCTTCCGAGCTCATGACATCCTTATAATAACCGAACTGCAATTTCGATTCTTACTCCCAGTTACATATTATTTACCGCACCTAACCTGCCAATATGAGGTGGCACAAGAATTCCGTCATAACTGTTGAACCATCAATAGGGTGAACACTTCATCATATAGAAACCTTTTACTTAACTCAATTCAAGAGTACCATCTCAACACACGAGTGAATTCCCCACAATCACCCAACATGCAAATCCTTAAGTAGTGGTCTATACCACCATAACCCTTTCGGGATCTGCCTACAACTGACAGGCAATACCACACAAATGCCCCCACATGAAATCTGTTACAACGGCCGACAAGCCCCGCACACACCGACACAAACCACATGCATAACTTAATCACATCAAAAGAACTGATCATTGCCAAAAATGTGCCATTTCAACCATGGCTAATCAATCTATCTTCTTTAATCATCTTCAATTGCTTCAGGAATAATAGCAACTTCCTTTAACTCATAGCAAACTCAACCCTCACTCATCCCGATTTGCCTCGATTCACGTGACTATGCTGCCTAAATCCCGCAACTCGTCTCATACCTTCCTGATAATCTTTCTACAATCCGGAGTTTATTTCTCCCACTCCTCCAATACTATCTTGCATGCTGGGACATATCATAGAACATTCCAACCATCTTCCTTTTTCTCAGAAATTCCTCTACAAAAGCTAGATTCTCAATCATACTACTGCCTGAAACCCTTAAACGCCGCACTCTTGACATTTGAACTGACTAGGACCGCTATTGAGAGTCACCCACTCTGACTGGCCCCGAATGCAATCAACTCCAAGGCTCTTCTAGCATATGAACACCCCTTTCAAGGAACCACGCAACCGAGTCACTATCCTGACAACTCACCTATGACTTAAGCATAAATTCTAAGTCTTCCAAAACCTAACCCTGATCCGATGACAAATCTTTCACACGCTCCTCAAATTCCATGCACAATCGCCATTTTACTCTTTTCCCTTAGTTGAAATAACTTGCCAACATGCCGGCAATCCGCGACCCTATGAGAAGACAACCGTACAACCCAACTGCAGATGGTGGGACTCCCCCACTTAGCCCGAAGCTACTCCTTGCACCACTCTAGACCCTGCCGAGATCCTTTCTCCTTCGATAACGCGATCTAGCTCAACCAATCCATCCAATTCTTCCAAATTCTCTTGCTAGCACTCCCTAAATACTCAAATTCTCTAGCATCATTCACACATTCTGCCTCCTACCGAATAGCCAGTAGAAACCCTCACAGAGACCTGCCACCCATGCCATCGCTAACCTATTCGCAAGAGATAACCTACCTGTGGAAATCACCCGCGAACACCTTCCAACAACGCTGAAATGCACGCTATATGCGACTTCAATACTCCATCCTACGCCCTGCTTCATTTACCAACTTTACTAGTCCGTCGGCTCCTCATGGACATCAATTAAATGCGAGACAATAACTTTAAATTCCAAGCTATGTTGCCGCTCCCCCATTTTGCGACTGCTTGACTTCCGCTTCTAACACCTGGCCTTTTAGAAATGGAACCACCGCCTAGCCTTACTTCAGTATCATTCTCTGTAGCTCTCAAACCAGCAGATCACCACGACTTCAAGCTCTCTGAAGATCATCTTTCTCTAGCTTCCTTCATTATCAACACTTATCCGGTACTGAACTGTCGTACCTCACGGCCTCTGCCAACTGCATTCTTCAATATTCCTCCTTAATACCCTGACCCCACGCAACCGAAGAAACCATAGCACTCACAAACATAACGCATTCCATTGGATCAATGACGATGACTTCACATCACAGGTGCATACCCCACCTCACTTGAAGACACCAAACCCTACTACTTTATCAACCCCAACCAAACCATTCATAATCCAAATGCCTTTCCTATGCCGACACTAGAATACTGAAATCTCGAAATCACAGTCTGAGAAGACCTCCCTTCAAACCATTCATCATCCCCAACATACGGAAAATCATTTTATCATCATATCGACATCATGCGATAACCAATCGCAAGCATCATCACTAATTGAGCATAACCTTAAGGCTCCATAAAACACAGCTACTGAGCTGAAAGAACATATTATTCTCTTGCAGGGCCATAACAACAACCCCAACCAATAATACATGGAAATATCTTGAATTATACCCGTAGCACCATTTCAATTCCTCAAATTCCCTATTCATAGCAAGTGCTTCGCAACGCGTAAGATTGAGTAGGAATGAACATAGTCATAAGCCTCAAAGGAATCAACTCGCACGATGAGGAATCAAGAAGGGAAGTACTCCTAACAACCTTGCAGCCTCTCGAAGATAAGTACAGACGTCTCCATACCAATCTTCAAGACTGTACTAGACTTGATCATGACTCGTGAGACCTACGGGAAACTAGCGCTCTGATACGACCCAAAATCTCTAAGGTCGTGATGGCGCCGGGCATCACTGTCAGGCAAGCCAATCATTAATTAATCGAAATAATTCCGGTTTTAACAATTTTGAAAAAAACATTTCCTTTCACTTTATTACATATTAACCAAATAAAAGAAATGGTTTGAATACTACACTTTAGCAAATATATCCCAACACATCCCAGAACCCGGTGTCACAAGTACATGAGCTATTTCTAAGAATTTATATAATCATCACAAGGCATGTCCGAAATACAAATTGGACAAGGAAATTTAAAATAAAAATAATTACAATACGAGGGAGACTCTATCAGCTGCGGATTGCCTCCGGATGATGCAGCTCGCCTAAGTCTCCGAATCCGCCACATTGCTGTAAAAGTACATGTGCAATAAAATGCACAGCAAGTGTAGCATGAATACAAAAAAAAACATGTACTCAGTATGTCGCGCGCCTAATCTCAAATAGGTAGTGATGAGAGGTCAAATTAGACACTCACTAAGGGCCAACAAATTAATTAACAATATAAGATGAACACGATAGGCATGTAAAGGTAGTAAAACAACATATATATATAAGGCACTGAAATCCAAGTAAATACTGGAAATAAAGAACCAGTCACCACTTTCTCATTATTTTCCAAAATATATTAAATAAACAATTTCCACTTTATTTTCCCCCAAATATCTTATTACTTCAAAAATCATGAAAAACATTTAACAATTTAGCATGTGCATACAGGATAAGGACAACCGGCCTGAGCCGTCATCATAATCAACTATGTGCACTGTCGAGGATCGAACGACCCATACCAAAAGTGCACCTCTCAATAAAATACTCAGGTCTATGCACTGCCGAGTGTCGAACGACCCGTACCAAAAGTGCATCTCTCAATATAATAATCCTCTCTGTGCACTACCGAGGATCGAATGGCCCATCCCATAAGTGCACCTCTCAATATAATAATCATGTCTATGCACTACCGAGTATCGAACGGCCAGTACCAAAACTGCATTTTAAATCCGCCGAGGCGTATGGCCTGCTCCCATGAGAGTAGGGGAAATAACAATCCACTCGTGGAATGTAAATTGTGAAGCGGTCACATGAAGACATGCACAATCAATAATCCACCCCGAATATGTCGGGAACACAAATACTCAAGTAAATGACCGATATCTCTTTTTTTTTTAAATCCACAAATAGTATTTAAATCCCTTTTTCGAAATTCACTTGCCGAGTTTATATAACGTTTAATAACAAAACCTTATTTGAAAATACAATTGCCCGCGAAGGAAATAATTCTCTTTTTAGATGATTTTAGAAAATAATTCTAATCTTACTTAGCCATTAAATTAAAATTTCGATTATATTCGCAGTCTAATATCACAGACAAGATCACAAGTACAACATGTAAGGCATGCTAGTGGGTCCTAGGCTACCCGGACATGGCATAATAGTAGCTACGCACAGACTCCCGTCACCTCGTGCGTACGTAGCCCCCGAAAATAATAGCGTATACTTAATTAATTCACCTAGGGGGACAATTCCCCCTCGCAAAGATAGAAAGGAGACTTACCTCGCTCCGAGATTCCATTACAGGCCTCCAAGCCCTTCTGATGACTCCAAACGGACGCACAACGCACCAAAACTATCCAAACAACGACAACCCAATGAAAATATACTCTAATATTTGCAACCATTTAAAATTATATAATTTCCCGAGCCCGCTTCGTGAAATGACCAAAATTCCCTCAGCCCCACGTGCTCGGAATACGAAATTTCTCGAAGATATATTCTACTCATAGCCTTACTAACTCAAATATACAATTTACTCAAATATTCATGCTCAATTCGTAGCTCAAAATCCAAATTTCCATTTTCTTGGTTTCTTCAAAATTTCCCAAATGCCTACCAATTTCCATGCCTAATCCATACATATAATCTTGTATTTACCTTAGAGGCATGAACGAGTTAATTACCTTCACAATGCATGAAGGAATCCTCTCTTTGAAACCTCCCAAAATTGCTTAAGCCCAAGAAGAAATGAAGAAAATGAACCAAGAATCCTTGTTTTAAAACATTCTGCCTAAGCCTATTTCACACCTACGATCTAGACCTCTCACATGTGCTTTCGCAGGTGCGCCCAAGAGCCCGCACCTGCGGCTTCCTTCTCCTCCAGCCTGATCTGCACCTAGGACCTAGTGCCCGCATCTGCGCCTTCGCATGTGTGGAAATTCCATCGCACCTGCGATCCCAGCCAAGCCTGTCCACTCTCCCACCTGCGGCGCCAGAGCCGCACCTGCGGCCAAATCCTTGCAGGTGTGGTCACACTAGATGAAAACAACCTCAGCCTCCTTCAACCTCCCAAACTTGATCCGTTAATCACCCAGAATCCACCAGAGGCCCCCGGTACCCCGTCCAGTTATACCAGCATGTTCCAAAACATAATGCGGACTTTCTCGAGGCCTCAAATCACATCAAACAACGTAGAAACCACGAATCGCACCCAAATCCCAACTTTATGAACTTGGAAATTTCCAACTTGTACATCCTATGCCGAAACCTATCAAATCACGTCCGATTGACCTCAAATTTTGCACACAAGTCGTATTCAACATTACGGACCTGCTCCAACTTTCAGAATCACATTCTGACCTAGATATCAAAACTTCCACTTCTGGTCGGATTTCACAAAAACCTTCAAATTTCTATCTTTAGCCAAATGACTCCAAAATGACCTATGAACATCCAAATTCACTTCCGATTGCACTCCCAACTCTAGAATCACCATACAAAGCTATTCCCAGACTCAAAATCTCAAACGGACATCAATAACTGTGAAATGCACTTCAAGCCCAAATTTATAAAATCCTTCAAAAATGTTGACTTCCACAATATGCATCGAAACACTCCCGGGTTATCCAAAACCTGATCCGAACATATGCCCAAGTCCGAAATCTTCATACGAACCTGAAGGAACCTTCAAATCCTGATGCAAAGGTCGTTTACTCAAAATTCTAATCTTAGTTGATTCTTCCAACTTACCGCTTCTGAAATGAGAATTTTCTTTTTAAATCGACTCTAAACTTCCCAAAATTCAATTCCGACCACGCCCATGGGTCATAATACCTGAAATGGAGCTGCTCACGACTTCAAAGCGTTGAACAACGCGCTAGAGCTCAAAACAACCCGTCGGGTCATTACAAGGGAAATGGTATGAATGCATGGACATGAGTGAGTACGAAATATCAATGATATCATTGAGTTGACGGTAAGAAACGACCACTATGGGTCAAAAAAGTATCGGCATGATGCCTAAACATGATATCTAGCATGATTGACAGCTTAACTACTTTATCACATGTTGGAAACACATATATCAACAATGTAGAACCATTATATAGTTCCATAGAAGATATAATGTCCCAATTCACATGGTGCACGCCCATATGTGCGTCACCTAGTGCATCACCTCAATATCAATCGCATAAAATGTAATGCGGGGTTTCATACTCTCAGCACTAAGTCTTGAAGAGTTACTTACCTCGAACAAGCCAATACCAATGCTAAGGAAGCCAAGCGATGCTCAAAAGATACCGTCACGCACGTTCCGAACTCTGAATGACTCAAAACTATCCAAAAAAACTCAAATACATCAAATAAAGCCCAAGGAAACAATCTCAAATGATAAAGATCGAATCCTTAATCAAAATCCAAAACCGCTCAAAAATCACACCCGAGATCGCGCCTCAGAACCCAACCAACCTAAACCTGACAACCCATTCAATTACGAGTCCAACTATACTACTTTCACTCAAATCCGTATCCAAATCGGTATTCAAAACTCACAAATTCATATTATGAAAATTTAGGCCAAAACCCCCAATTTCCTCTTTAAATGCACAATCCAATTGCCAAGAATGAAGATAGATTCATGGAATAAGATCAAAACCAAGTTTAGAACACTTACCCCAATCCTGGTGAAGAAAATTGATCCTAAGTCGCCTCAATCCGCGCTCGGAAATGTAAAACTGAAGTCAAAATTGCGAACCCTTGTATTTAACATTCTGCCCAGCACTTCCACATTTGCGGACAATTCGTTGCATCTGCGACCACCTCTTCTGTGGTAAATGCTTCGCATCTGCGAAAATAGCCATGCTCAGCAATACCTCGTACCTACGGTCTATAAGCTGCTTCTGCACACTTGAACTTCATCTGTAGTTGCACAGGTGCATCCAAGAACCCACACATGGGATCCTCACTCCCAGATCCATTCCACGCTTCTACTACTCTTCTAACGCTTCTACGGCCATCGCACCTGCGAAAAACTAGCCGCTGGTACGATCATATCAGAACTAGCAGCCGCCAGCCTTAGCCAAAATTTCGAAAATTCTCTAAACCTAGCCCGAAACTCACCCGAGCCCTTCGGGACCCCATTCGAATATTCTAACAAGTTCCATAACACAAGGCGGACATACTTGACCCCCTCAAAACACCCATAACAATACCAAAATGACGAATCGTAGCTCAAATCGATATCTATGAACTTTGAACCTTTAATTTCCAAAACACGCACCGAAACACATCAAATCATCCCAGAATGAACCAAAATTTTGCACACAAGTCTCAAATGACACGACGAAGCTAATCCAATTTCTGGAACCACAATCTGAA
Organism: Nicotiana knightiana; assembly: GCA_005239525.1. Lineage (NCBI taxonomy): Eukaryota > Viridiplantae > Streptophyta > Magnoliopsida > Solanales > Solanaceae > Nicotiana > Nicotiana knightiana. Next base: position 313,028 of record ML380603.1, on the reverse strand, counting down.
TCTGGTATCCTCAAAGACAACTTCCGGTCAAACTTTTGAACTTTCTAAACCTTCAAGTTTCCAATTTTCGCCAATTTCAGTTGAAACCTTATAGAAACATCCAAATGCAAAATCCGAGAACACGCCTGAGTCCAAAATCACCATACGCACCTAACTGAACCATCATACCTCCCTTTCGGGGTCAAATTCACAAAAAATCAAACTTGGTCATCTCTTTCAACTTAATGCTTCAATAATGAAATTCATTCTTCCGAATCAATTATGTATAAGCTGAAAACCAAAACCGACGATTCACATAAGTCATAATACATCATACGGAGCTACTCATGCCCGTAAACTACCGAGCGACGTGGAAATGCTAAAAATGACCAGTCTAGTCATTACATTCTCCCCCACTTAAACATACGTTCGTCATCCAACGTGCCAAGAGTTGTTCCCAAAACCACCAAACCGCCGTATAACCTTACCATGCATATAGCCGGGTGTGATCCCACATCACCCTATCCCATATAGGTCCGATAACACAACATAACTAAAATTTCTCAATTTAACCTAGCACATAAGCCTTAGAATCCAATTTTCCAACATCCAGAATTTCATATAAGATTTGAAGCTCGCAACCTACACGTTGTATAAGTCTGAACAACATGTACCAAACCGCAACCATAACCCAAGCTACAATCACAATATATACCACATGACTAAAATACCCATTGCAAAATTTCTGCTCACAATAACCCAATCCCTGTAATAAACCCCATACCTAAAAAACCTTATTCTAAAACCTTCGTACACATCCGATAATGAAACAACGAACAGAAACTCATAACCACTCATCAAATCAACAAGCCGTGGAGTTCCCTCTCCTTTCACAAGAACTCTAGCCAAATTCCTAAGCCGACTTCCGATATTATCCTTCTAAATATACCGCAATCAAATTCGATAGTAGCCATCCTTGATCCGACAACTCCATCGTATCGAATACCAATTACTCTATTGACACGCAACACCCATACTACTTAGAGCCACAAACTGTGCAATCCATGAACCAATAAGCAACAATCCAAATGTATTCAATCACGGAAATGGCTCAATCAAGAGAACTATCCTGCAAGCTCAACGGGTACCACCACAATGCAATGCTAAGAACCTATCAAACATCATAGTACCAAAACACACGAATCTAACACAAGGGATCATACCTCAGCATAACCCCGTATTAATGCGCAATTCCATCCAAACACTAATCCATATCATATACCTCGAGCCACCATACTAAAAATCAATAACCACGCAAAATTCAACATCAAGTACCCAAAGTGCGTTACCATAACAACGGAGAATCAGATGACACGGTGCCACACAAAAGCTGAAGAAACATGACCAATATGCCCTCAATCATGCAATACCCAACTACCCATCTTGCTTGAATTCTGCTATAAGACCACAATAGAACTGCACCATGTGTGCCTAAAACCAACAATCGCAACTCCTCGTAGCATGAAAGAGTAACTCACAGAAAATTTGAAAACACGAATAAGCTCAGCAATAATCGAATGACACATCCCTCAATAATAACATTATGGAGCCGACCAATGAGACTCGATATAGAATACATATCCTAATTAGGCCTACTAATGGACCCCCAAATCAACTCCAGACACACAAAGAGATAAATAAACCTCCAAAAGCCCACCATGACTTAAACATAAAACATACTATCATCTGGCTAGCTTCGATCACGACTTCACAGTCCACAACCATGAAACAATCCGCTCATGAGAACTCCTAGTCTCCAAATCCATAAAACACACGAATCACCATATCTGATCCCACCTCCACCGCCATAATATCTAACACATCTCTCATACACGATCATCCCATAAGAAATACTCCTAAAATTCTTCCACCATATAGCAAAATTTTAATATCAGTAGTCGATCAACTAGGATAGTGTCGCAGTACCAGTGAAGTATCCATACATCAAAACACATTGCCTCTTCTGAAATGTATACCCTCATCAAGCCATACCAAATAGTAATATCATTACCTAGTCCTATGAAACCGTCTATGTTGCCTATGAATTTCATGACCTTCCCTTCAAAACTGAAATGTGATCTCGCTCACGGAAGTCTCAATCCCACACAACACACCACATATACTATGCCATCATATGAAAAATACGAGAACTACATAGTCCACTCCGAGTCACAAGAAACTAAATACTCAATTAGCCAAGGACCTTCCGTTTGATTTCATCTGGGAGAAATTTTACTTTACACCACATGCTCCTTGCGCCAGTAGGAATTATACCCCTCGAACTGTGGTAAAAAACATTGAGAATTATTTGAAACCCATTTGCACATAACTAAGCTATGCGGACCGAATCTCTCCAAATCAACCCAGCCACGCAAGTTGCCATTAACCCAAGGGCATTTCCATGAAACACATATAAGTACCCAAAGAACCGATCACACCAATTACTGTGTTGATCCAACCTACTACCAATGTTTCCTATTTCTCCAAGTCCTTTCCAAATTTCCTTCAAATTGATACTTCTCCTTGTTAGAAAAGCACGATCCCTAACAAAAATTCACCATAGAAGAGGCCCTAGTATAAAACCACAACGCCCTAAGGTCCATAAGCCGTTGATTTTCCTCTTAAGCACCCCGAAGCACCACAACTGAGACACCCACTCTAAAGAGACCTTATGTGAACCTAAAATTTTTTTCTTCACCTTCTTGATACTGAAATGCATAATCCCTAATGATAAAAATGCCACAAGCTCGGCACCGTCCAATGTAACTTTAGTTTCTAGCATACACAAATCTTGAAATTTCCAAATCACTACATTTAAATCTTGAATCCATTAGAACAATTCTCGAGAGTCATCAACTCTTCTCAATCTCAATTAAACCGATTAAACGGATCGAACGACCTGTGCCCCATTAGCGCTAACACCCAAGGGAGTAACCTACGCTCCTAAGAAACCTAGCAAATTCCTACTCCATGCACACTACATCCTTCACGACTAACCACTAAATCATTCCATGATTCCCATATACACATAGAGTGTAACACAACCCATATCCAGAAATTCCCTTACTCGAGTCATCCTCAATCATAACCCCTACAGTCATAACTGATTCACTAGTATACTCTAATCGAAACAAATGCAACACCTAACCGTGCGAACAACTCGTCGATAGAAGACTCCCCCACTTGGCTCAAAGCCATAGATCAAAACATACAATAACTCACAATGCCCCTACTCTACTACTGTTATAATCCTGCAGGAGATTAAACTAAGTCCTTCATGAGCTCCTTAACGCAACCCATCTAATACTTCAAAGTGTCTACAAATCTCGCGTTCACCCTTGTAATAGTCAAGCCAAATTCCACAAGCGATCCATACCCAAATTGCCATATATATAATTCACTGGTAAAAGAGAACTCTCTATAAAACATAATAGGACACCTCGCGGAGGTAACCTACCTGCTTTGCCTCAAACTGACATCTATCTATACTCTTCTACAGTCATAACTATTACGCAATCACTTAATGTTCCTGAATATGAACTCATAACGCGATACAAAAATCTACTTCACCCCACAACTAAACTACATGAGAGGTCCTTTAACACACCCATAACTCTAGGCCATATGCCAAATTAAGAAATAAATCAAACACCCAACAGTCCTTTCTACATCTCAAGAAAACTCTTCTCGTTAGATTCAAACAATATAAAAACATATCGCAGTCACATCATACTCGTCACATAGCCACAACCACCTATCGAGCCACGAATTCCACTCATGTGGACACTACCGGACATATATTTCCAAAAAACATATGCTCACATAACAAAAATCCATGTGCTCAAGCTACAGTCAAAACCCGACCTCAAGTCCCTCATATTGGCCCATGATCAGCACCACAACAATAGAAATCACAAGCCATTAATGCACAGCTGATATCGAGCGCTCTTGTGCACATACGAATGCGTGGAAGGTAAACAAAGAGTTACGCTTCAAGATGAATCAATTTCTCAAAATCACGAAAGAAAGATGGAAATTATATCCTAAATGTCATGTAGCCTCTCGAAGATAGGCATGGGCTTCATTATACCAATCCGCAAGACTTTACTAGACACTTGCTCATGATTTGTAGAACTTATGAACCTAGAGCTCTAATAGCAACTTGTCACGAACCCAAAAACACTAGTCATGCTGGAACCAAACCCAACCCACTAGGTAAGCCAACTAGTAACTATCCAATTCCAATGATATTAGAAAGACAAATAAACGATAGTAAATTTACTAAATTTTATACATTTCTCAAGGACATGTAGTACAAATCACAAGCTTCCAAGAATAAGTTTACAAAGCTGAAATGAAATAAACACATAGTCTGTTTGAAAAGTACATAAACAGAGTTTTATAGATCTGGATCTACCACGAACACGAGTCAACTACATTCGGGACTCATGTACATCTTCAATATAGCTCCCATCGAATGCTGCAACATCATCAGCCAACATCTGCATGCAAGGTGTAGAAGTGTAGTATGAGTACAACCAACCCTATGTACTCAGTAAGTAACAGACCTAACCTTAGGTGGAAAGCAGTGACGAGCTAACACAAGGTCGAGTTCAATACTAAATCCCACAAAAGTTCATAACATCATAAATACAAGTATAAAAGAGGTATCTCAGAATTAAAAATACTCAGCTTGTTCACAATCCCAAAAAATGGTCATGCTTTTAAAGTATCTCAAATCTCTTACCGAAAATGCCAAAAATACAAGTTTGAAAACTGTAATTTTCCAAATATCTTTTCCACAATAAATAAAAATGTTTCATTTTCTTTCCAGATAACAAGTATAAAATACCTTTCTATGCCCACGTATCAATGTGTATAATAAGTCATGAATGACGTGACATCGTATAGCATGAGGAAAAATGTATCTTTATGCATGTATGTCAAGTGTGCATGCAATGCCATGTATCTCAGAAATCATGTACTCACACTATTAGAGTACTCGATCTCACTGTCTCGCATTCCATCTCACTATGCTCAATGCTCAGTACACTCAATCACTCAGCATTGTACAATAGTTGTTGCGACATGCAGCCCGATCAACACACACACACGCACGCACACACACACACAATAGTGTGTGTGTGTGTGTGTATGTATATATATGTATGGGTGTGCAGACTTTGGAGGGGCTCCTACATCCCAAGCGCTATAATCCACAAGGAAAACTGACGTGTTGCACGGACAACTCACGTGCTATAGTATCTAAACAAGATTTACACGGACAACTCACGTGCTATAGTATTATATCAGAATCCGCACGGATATCTCACGTGCTATAATATGAATATCCTCACGGACAACTCACGTGCTATGGTATCAATACCTCACATACAGGCTCTCGACCTCACTCAGCCATCAACCTTTCTAGTCTCACTCACGGGCTTACAATGTCATGAAACTAGCCCGACAACGATGATATGATGTATCAATATATAATAACTAAGACTGATACATGGTATGAATGCATGTATATGACTGAGTATGAAATATCAATGATATCAGGGAGATGACAGTAAGAAACGACCACTATGGGTCCAAACAGTATTGGCATGATTCCTAAATATGATATCTAGCATGATTGATAGCTTACCTACTTTATCACATGGTGGAACCACATATATTAACAATGCAGGACCACTATATAGTGCCATAAAAGCAACAGAGTCACAATTCACATGGTGCATGCCCACACGGCTGTTACCTCAATGCTAATCGCATAACACGTATTATGGGGTTTCATACACTCAGCACTAAGTTCGGAAGAGTTACTTACCTCGAACACGCCAATATCAATTCCGAGCAAGCCGAACAAGCCAAGCGATGCTCCAAAGATTCCATCACACACGTTCTGACCTCTAAACGTCTCAAACTACCCAACACTAACTCAAATACATCAAATAAAGCCCAAGAAAACAATTCAAATGATAAAGATCAAATCCTTACCAAACTCAAAATCGGCCAAAAATCACGCCCGGGCCCGCACCATGAAACCTAACTAAACTCAAAAAATGCAACAACCCATCCAATTACGAGTCCAACAATACTAGTTTCACTCAAATCTGACTCCAAGTCGATATCAAACTCATAAATTCGTATTATGAAACTTTAGGCCAAAACTTCCAATTTTCTCATGAAATCCACAATCCAATAGGCAAAAATGAAGATAGATTCATGGAATAAGATCAAAACCAAGTGTAGAACACATATCCCAATACTTGTAAAGAAACTTTCTCAAAAATCACCTTAATCCGCGCTTGGAAATGTAAGAATGAATCAAAAATTGGAAACCTTTCTATTTAACATTCTGTCCAGCGCTTTCGCATTTGCGGACAATTCGTCGCATCTGCGACCACCACTTATGCGCTAAATGCTTCGCTTCTGCGAAAATAGTCATGCTCAGCAATACCTCGCACTTCAGGTCTTTAAGTCGCTTTTGCGATCGCGCTTCTGCGCACTTGAACCGCATCTGCGGTTGCGCAGGTGCTTCCAAGCACCCTTACCTGCGATCCTCTCGCCCAACTCTCTTCCTCGATTCTGAAACTCCTCAAATGCTTCTTCAGCCATCACATCTGCACAAAACCCGCCGCAGGTGCGATCACATCAGAACCAACAGCCACCAGCCTTAGCCAAAATTTCCAAAAGGCTCTGAACCTCGCCCGAAGCTCAACTGAGCCTCTCGGGACCTCGTCCGAACATTTTCCATAGCACAATGCGGACATACTCGAGGCCTCAAAATACCCATAACAACATCAAAATGATGAATCACACCTCAAATCGAGATCTATGAACTTTGAACTTTCAATTTTCAAAACTCGCGCTGAAACATAATAAATCATCCCGTACTGAATCCAAATTTTGCAGACAAGTGACAAATGACATGATGAAGTTATTTCAATTCCCGGAACCACAATCTGAATCTGATATCCTCAAAGTCAATATCCGGTCAAACTTTTGAACTTTCCAAACCTTTAAGTTTCCAATTTTTACCAATTTGAGTTGAAACCTTATAGAAACATCCAAATGCAAATACGAGCTTATGCCTGAGTACAAAATCACCATTTAGACTTAACAGAACCATCATAACTCTATTCCGCACTCAAATTCACAAAAAGTCAAACTTAATCATCTCTTTCAATTTAAAGATTCAACAATGAAATTCATTCTTCCAAACCGATTCCGAATAACCTGAAAACCAAAATCGAGGATTCACATAAATCATAATACATCATACAGAGCTACTCATGTCCGTAAACTACCAAGCAACGTGTAAATGCTCAAAACGACCGATCGGGTTATTACAAGTAGGCAATACATACTAGTCCAAGCGGAAAATGGATGTGGCTCATAGGGGTTTTAAACTATTCTATTTCCATTTTCACTCTGCAAGGTATGATATTGGTGTTGTGTATTGAGGTGCACTTGAATTAACAAGTTTTTCATCATAATTGGACTGTTGTGGAAAAGTTTAAGTCAATTATCATGTACATCAAACATGTATTATCATGTGATGATGAACAACAAAGGACAATAAGGCCAATGGTGGTATAACCATAATATTGCAAGTTCAAATTCACCATTCAAGATTGTATAAATGGATCCGAAAAAGGAAAAATAAAATAAAAGTGTTTATGAAACGACTTTTCAATTTGAATATGGATAAAGGAACAATATCAAAATGATTTAAGAAGAAAGTTGCATTAAAAATAGGATTCAATTTTTTTACTTCTATTCACTCGTTAATTTTCTACCCTTGTCATCAAAGGCGATTCTAGGATTTGAAGAAGATGCGTGCGCTACCAAGAACCAACTTAAGATAAGTCATGGATGCATGTTACTTAATATATAATTCCAGCAATTGCTAGGAGATAATGGAGGGGAGGGGTTTAGAGAAGATATATTGGAGGATACCAATTTTTTTAAAAGAGTTTAGTGATTAACTGTATAGAAAATTTGAAAATGTTATTTCTCTATCTGTTTGAAAGTGAATTTCAGATACTTACATATAGCACAACAAGAGATTGAATTACAACTTCTAAAAGACATAACTGACAAATTATATTAGATAAAAGTTTATTGCACTTAATATGCTAGAATATATATAATTTAAATCCTTAATGACAGGGAATAGCAAATTTGAAAAATGAAATGTAACGACCGTTGACACCCAATATTGCACTCATATTTTTTCAAATAGTCTATATATTTTCAAATGTCATTTTGCATTACTATTTAATTTATAAGATTTATACAAACATTTTTATAATTTTTCCATGATTTTTAGAGCTTTATAATTAATTTTCTAGCATTTAAATTACTTAAATATTTATTAATTATCCTTTTAAATTATTTGTGATGACTTAATCATCTAAATATGTTATTTCCACCCACATACACGTTTTAAAACATTTTTTTACTTCATGTCATATAATTATATTTGTATTACTGAGCTATTTACATAATTTTACAATAATGACCTATATTCTACAAATAATTACATTTATTATATTATTTATTTCAAAGGAGCATTTTATATTTTATATAATGTTGAGTTATTATTTTTAACATAGTTTTACAACATATATATTATTTTTACCATTTATTAGACGTTTTAACAATTTATTTTTAATTAACATTAAAGGGTTTCAAGAGTTGGCCCAAAAAAGGCTAATTTTCGGATCAAAAGTTGGTCCAAACCATTAGCCCATTCATATTATCCTTTGGAAGCCCAAACCAAAAAACCCATCCACCCAACCCAACCTCGATCGCTTCAGACCCGCCCCACCTTCCTTATAATCTTGGACATTGATCTCAAATGATCAACTATCTGAAATAGCCCTACCCTAAAACCCTTGAGACCCATTCACCACTTCAGTCACCTCTACTCTCTCTATCCCTCTCGTCATCTTTACAAACCTTAGCCGCAGTATCTCTAAATCCTCTCTGAATCCGGCCCTAATATGGAATCCCTCGCGATTCTCTCTCCTTATTCTGCTACTACTCACACATTCATGGTGTTACTTGGTATTTACCTAACTTTGGTAAATGCTACCTTTCAAGACATGCCTGAGTTGGCTCTAATTTTGTGAATATCTGGACGATGTTTCATACATATACTCTACAATGAACGATTCTTGCATCTACGACTAGATTCGTGGCCATTAGACTCAACTAGGGTTTGAAATTTTGATTTCTCCTTTACCGGTTCTATTACTGATCACATGTGATATTTTCTTTCCTTATTTGTGTTTGATCGAATATTTTCCATGTTTGTTTGTTGAATTTCTACCATTATATAACCCCTCCCAATCTCCCCTTTAGACGGACCTCATCACTACCATTATTATTACTGAGATTACTCTCACTATTCTCTTCTTTCACTCCTTCACTTATTTTGATACACTTGAATATTTTCTAAAATCATTGAATTCTTTGCCGGCTGAAAGACAAGTCCATAATACTATTAAAATGACCTCATCTGGTGCAAGCAGTGCTCGGAGCCCTTCTCGAGGCTCTTGTGGACTATAAAGCATCGAGGATTTGGGGTTCCATTATAAACCCCAAATCGGCTTTCAATTACTGCTACTGAATCACTACCAATATTCTAAACTTCTCACTCTTTTGCTCGTCTAACTTTGCTACTGGTTATTTCCCCTGACTCCTACAATTTTAACTATCTCCCTTCTTGTTTGTCTATAACATGTGTGTTCTGTGTGCCAATGTCGTTTAAACTTTTTGTAAGCATGATTCATCTTTCCTTGCTATTCATGGATACCTGATACCGTGGTGGTGTATTCTTTACTGCAATTATATTGCCTTAACAATGCCCTACATTTCCATGTTCTTAAGTAGTTGAATCTAGTAGGCTTCAGCACATGTAATATGCTCTCATTATGGTAATGAATTCCAGTCTTCGTAAGTGATACTAAACTAATGTGTGTTCCCTACCTTGTCCTATATCTCTATGTCTGTGTTTCAGAACTTTTCGAGTTATTCTTGCCCATCATGATAAATTTCTGAGGCTATATTGATTAGCTAATGCATGTTTCCATGCCATTTAAGTTCTAAGGTATGTTTGATTTGTTAATCTTATGTCTTTAGAATTTCTTTTAGGTAAAATTTCTATGGTAGCTTCTCTCATGTCTAGGTAATTTGTATGAGTGGGTATGCTCACCTGGGCTATTCCACTTAAGTTATATATATTCTCATGAATATAGGCATTGTTGTGTTCTATTATAGACCATGCTACTAGGTTGTTGCTATACTGTTTGTGATCATGTTAGGCTCCTATATTATAAATCTTCATGTGAAATTGCTATCCCTCTGACTATAGTTATTTTGAATAAGGCTCACTTGTTTAAAGTCTTTTCTGACTAACTCTGGCTAATATCTTGTGCTAAACTTGATTTTTGGAAAAATAGCATGTGTGTGTTTATCCTGTTAACTCAATTAACCTGCTTCTTAAGTCCACTTGATGTGTGAATTGTGTTCAGCATGCTACACCCTTTCCACTGTTGAATGATTACTCAATATGGTGTTAGTTTTCTATGTTAAAGTTTTCCACCTAGTTGGCATGTTCACGGCCTCTTGTTCGACCAATCTGGTTCCCTTAGCTTCTAAAACAAATGATGATATGTTTATGTAATTATGTCCATATGAGGTATCACTATTAGTAGACTTTGGAGTTGTCAATTGGTTTCCATGTATGGTTCCTACATCTAAGCCTGGTAAGAGTTCGTGTGTGGCTCCAGGTTGTTCAATTTATACACTCTCACATTTGAGGTGCTTGGATTCAGGTGTGTTCATGTGAAAAGTGAGCTTGCTGAAGGCCCAGATGTAACTGGGTTATTTTTCTTTTGGACCTGCTCTGTTTATTAGGCCTGTAGTCTTTCAGTATGTAATATTTGCACTTGTATTCATTATTTTAGGACTATAATAATTTACAAATAAAACAGGTGGGGAAATTAGTAAAAAGGGGATAGGGTACTCTATTTCTCACATAAATGGGTAGTGAAGTCCTATCTGTTTTGAATGTCGCTTAGTTTTGTCATTTTTGAGCAACCTAAGTTCAGTTTAGAACCACCCAAATATAGGTCCAAAGCCTCTTGGACCGTAGACATGGGATGGGTAGCGCACACATAGGGTACGACTTAGAATTCAATTAGAACACCTTTAGGTAAACAACTTCAGCATAGTAATAGAGTAGCAGGAGATGATAGTCTGTGCCTGCTGAATAATATGAGCAACCCCTTATCTAAGGAGTTGTGAAGTATTATTTATGTTGCACATGATGATCCTTTAGGCTAAAAAACTTAGGACCCCCCCNCCCCCCCCCCCGATTTGTTTTGTTTATATACTTGTCATTTGCACTTAGCCATTTGACATAGTGTCACGACCGCAATTCGCCCTCCGTTAACATGTCGTGACGGCACCTAGTCCCTATAACTAAGTTAGCCTAGTAATGCGGAATATCAACATAAATTGCGGAATAATTAAGTAAAAGAAGGTTGAACACTCTGAAAGAAAGACTGTATATAAATGCCACTTGGCATATACATAATGCGGAAATCTACAACATCACCCCAAAACCCAGAAACTCAAGGGAACCATAGGCTAATAGAATATAATACATTGCTCTAACTCCAGAATATCTATACAACTGTAAGGAAGGATAAACTTTTCACAAAAAACTGGAAAAAGATAGAGACTCCTGGTCTGCGGACGCGGCAGATGTACCTCGAAGTCTCTAATGTATCTCTCAACCTCGGGGATAGTGCGCTTGAGTGGAGGTACCTAGATCTGCACATGAAAAACATGCGTAGGAAAGGGCATGAGTACACCACAGCGGTACTCAGTAAGTGCCAAGCCTAACCTCGGTCGGGTATTGACGAGGAAGGACAGGGCCCTACTGAGGTCTAACAACATAATAGGGATTTATAATATGAAAACAGAAAGTAATAATGAATACAAAAGTGAAGTAAGTCAGGTCAAACAAGACAATAAGAAAACACAAGAACAGAGTAAACAAGGAGTATGAACGACTCAATAACAATGGTAAAGATGAGGATCTCCCAGGATACCTTCATGTAGTCCGTTTCTCAACTGTCTAGTGGATCTCCCGGGATACCGTCCCGTAGTCCATCACATGTATAATGGAAGGATCATTATCTGTGCAGGGCGATCTCCCGGGATAACGTCCCGTAGTCCCAAAATAAATGTGGAGGGGGATCTCCAGAAATAATGTTCCGTAGTCCCAAAGTAAATATGCAGGGGGATCTCCCGAAATAGCATTCCGTAGTCCCAAAGTAAATGTGCAGGGGGATCTCCCGGGATAGCGTCCCGTAGTCCCAAAATAAATATGCAGGGGGATCTCCCGGAATAGCATTCTGTAGTCCCAAAGTAAATGTGCAGGGGGGTCTCCCAGGATAACGTCCCATATTCCCAAAATAAATATGCAGGGGGATCTCCATGGAATAGCGTTCCGTAGTCCCAAAGTAAATGTGCAGGGGGATCTCCCGGGATAACGTCTCGTACTCCCAAAGTAAATACACGGCACAACAAGAAGACGTGCAGAATTGAAGTGCATAAATACAAGGCAACATGTAATTTTAGTCTAAGATGCTTTACGTAGTGCAATTAAGGAAATTTAATCAAATAAGCAATTCAGGCAACTAGGCATGATTCTCTAAACTAACATAGACTATAGTTACAATTAAAATAAAACATGTAAGAAATAAACTTAGGCTAAATATTTAAAGTAAAACTGAATTTTCAACAATTAGCACAAGTACGCGCTCGTCACCTCACGTACAAGGCATTCAATTACAAGATATCACATCCTAAGGGGTAAGGTCCCCCAAACAAGGTTAGACAAGCCATTTACCTCGAACCGGCTCAATATCAACTAGAAACCACACTTTTGCCACGTGTATCCGACTCCAAATGTCCCAAATTGATTCTACTATTCATTCCGTAAATAACATCTCATGCAATTGATTCTACTATTCAATTCAAGGTTACGACGCGAAATTAGTTGAAATGACCAAAACGCCCCTCAGGCCAGCATCTCGGAGTCTGGTAAACTTTACAATTTCAGAACCCGCGTACTCTCACGAGTCTAGCCATATAAAAGTCTCTCAAATCAGAGGTCAATCACCACTCAAATCCCAATTTATGAAAAACTAAGTTTTACCCCAAACACCCAATTTCATCCATGGAAATCCCTGATTTTTAAGTTGAAAATGTGTTAAATGATGTTAATGATTGAAAGAAATGAGTGAAAAGCAACTTACAACTGATTTGGAAGAGTCTTGATCTTGAGAAAATCGCCTAAGAGTGTTGAGTTTTGAGAAAATGTGAAATATGAAGTAAAAATTCGGTTTTGTACAGTGCAGGCTACTGGTTGGTTTCGCAAATGCGAGTATGGGTTCGCTATTGCGAATACCCCTGACATGGTAATTGAGAAGTATAGTTAGCATTTGCGAACGCTCAGCATAAGGTGGGTGCTTCGCATTTGCGAACATCTTGTTCGCATTTGCGATCAGGCCTACCCAGGTATACCTTCGCATTTGCGATGCTATTGGTCGCAATTGCGATCATGCCTACCCAGCTATACCTTCGCATTTGCGATGCTGGCTTCGCAAATGCGAAGCCTGCAAATCAACCACACCAACAGATTTCCAAGTCCAAAAATGAAGTCTGTGGCCTATCCAAAACTCACCCGAGCCCTCGGGGCTCCAAACCAAATTATACACACTAGCTCAAAAACATCCCATGAACTTATCCGTGCGATCAAATTGCCAAAATAACATTATATGCACCGAGTTATGTCTCAAAATCCATGAATTCTATCAAATTTCATATAACATGAAATGTTCCATTTTAAGTCTGAAACACGTCAAACGAAATCCGTTTTCAACCATACTTTACAGAAAGGACTTAAACCATATATAAGACCTGTACCGGACGTCGGAACCAAAATACGGGCCCGATACCATCACTTTCTAATCAAATTTCACTTTAAATTTTCATTAAATATTTTCAGAAAATAATTTTTACTGAAAAATTCATTTCTCGGGCTTGGGACCTCGGAATTCGATTTCGGGCATACCCACAAGTCCCATATTTTCCTACGGACCCTCCGGGACCGTCAAACCACGGGTCCGGGCCTGTTTACCCAAAATGTTGATCGAAGTCAAATTTATTCATTTTTAATATTAAATCTTAGCATTTTTCACATAATCTCATATTTAAGCTGTCCGGCTACGCGCATGGACTGTGCACGCAATTCGAGGCAAATACAAATGAGGTTTTCAAGGCCTCGGATGTACGAGATGGGTTATAACATAGGTGATGCCCTTTTGGGTCGTCACATTCTCCACCTCAAAAACAATTGTTCGTCCTCGAACGCACAGAAGAAGGAAGTACCTGAGTCGAAAAATAAACGAGGGTAACGGCTCCGCATATTGGACTCGGACTCCCAAGTCGATGCCTCATGAGGCTGACCTCTCCACTGAACAGGAACCGAAGGGAAACTCTTGGATCTCAACTAACGAACCTGCCGTTCCAGAACATCTACCGGCTCTTCCTCATAAGATAAGTCCTTGTCCAACTGGACAGTGCTGAAGTCTAACACGTGGGCTAGATCGCCGTGATACCTCCGAAGCATGGACACATGAAAACATGGATGCACGGCTGATAAGCTAGGCGGAAATGCAAGTCCATAAGCCACCTCTCCCACGCGATCAAGAATCTCAAACGGACCAATGAACCTAGGGCTAAGCTTTCCCTTCTTCCCAAAGCTCATCACGCCCTTCACAGGCGACACTTGGAGCAATACTCGCTCACCAACTAGAAAAACCACATCTCGAACCTTGCGATCTGCATAACTCTTTTGCCTGGACTAAGCTGTACGAAGCCTATCCTGAATGATCCTGACCTCGTCGAAGGCCTCCTGAACCAAATAGGTACCCAACAACCGAGCCTCTCCCGGCTCAAACCACCCAACCGGAGATCTAGACACAACCGACCATATAAAGCCTCATACGGTGTCATCTAAATGCCGGATTGATAACTGTTGGTGTAAGCAAACTCTGTCAATGGCAATAACTGATCCCAAGGCCCTCCAAACTCAATCACACACGCATGGAGCATATCCTCAAGAATTTGAATAGTGCACTGGGACTGTCGGTCCGTCTGGGGGTGAAATGTTGTGCTCAACTCCACCCTGGTACCTAACTCCTACTGAACGGCTCTCCAAAACCGTAAAGTGAACTGAGTACCTCTGTCTGAAATAATAGAAACTGGAATACCATGCAGACGAACGATCTCCCGAATATATATCTCTGCCAACCGCTCCGATGAGTAAGTAGTCAGTACTGGAATGAAATCGGCTTATTTGGTCAGTCGATCCACAATTACCCAAATAGCATCATGCTTCCTCAAAGTCCGAGGAAGTCCAACCACAAAGTCCATGGTGATTCGCTCCCACTTCCACTCTGCTGAAGTAACCCACCCGGTCTCTGATGCTCACATTTGACCTGCTGACAGTTGAGGCACTTGGCCACAAAATCTGCTATATACTTCTTCATTCTTCGCCACCAATAGTGCTGCCTCAAATCCCCATACATCTTCATAGTACCCGGATGGATGGAATACCATGAAGTATGGGCCTTTACTAAAATCAACTCCCGAAGCCCATCAACATTGGGCACAAATCCGACCCTGCATCCTCAATACCCCGTCATTTCTAATGGCTACATCTCTGGAATGACCGTGCTGGACCGTGTCCCTAAGGACAAGTAAATGAGGATCATCATACTGCCGCTCCCTGATACGATCGAATAAGGAAGACCGAGAAGCCACATAAGCTAATACCCGGCAAGGCTCAGAAAGATCCAATCTAACGAACTGACTGGCTAAGGACTGAACATGTAAGGCTAGAGGCCTCTCAGCTGCAGGAAGTTATGCCAAACTCCCCAAACAGTCCGCCCGACGACTCAAGGCGTCGGCCACCACATTAGCCTTCCCCGGGTAGTATAATATAGTGATGTCATAGTCCTTTAGAAATTCTAACCATCTACGCTGGCGAAAATTTAGATCCTTCTGCCTGACTATGTGCTGCAAACTCCGGTGGTCAGTATAAATCTCACAAGGCACACTGTACAAATAATGATGCCATATCTTCATGGCATGTATAATGACAGCTAACTAAAGGTCATGGACAAGGGAATTCTTCTCATGTATCTTCAACTGTCTGGACGCGTAGGCAATCACCCAACTGTCCTGCATTAACACCGCTCCAAGGCCAACTCGCGAGGCATCAAAATAAACTGTATAAGACCCCGAACTAGTAGGCAATATCAAGATTGGGGTTGTAGTCAATGCTATCTTGAGCATCTGAAAGCTCGCCTCACACTCCTCTGTCCACTGAAATTGGGCACCCTTCTTGGTCAATCTAGTCATAGGAGCTGCAATCGATGAAAATCCCTCCACAAAACGGCGGTAGTAACTTGCCAATACAAGGAAACTGCGAATCTCCGTAACTGAGGATGGTCTTGGCCAACTCTGCATGACCTCTATCTTCTTCGGATCCACTCGAATGCCCTCACTCGATACCACGTGACCTAAGAATGCCACATAACTCAACCAAAATTCACATTTTGAGAACTTTGCATACAACTTCTTCTCTCTCAAGGTATGAAGCACTGTCCTCAGGTATTGCTCATGATCTTCCCGACTCCGGGAGTAAACAAGAATATCATCTATGAAAACAATGACGAACGAGTCGAGATATGGCCTGAACACACTGTGCATCAAATGCATAAATGTTGCGGGGGCATTAGTTAGCCCGAATGACATAACTAGAAACTCGTAATGGCCATACCGAGTCTTGAAAGCAGTCTTCGGGATATCCGTCTCCTGAATCTTCAACTGATGGTAACCTGAGCGCAAAGCAATCTTAGAAAATACATGTGCGCCCTGAAGCTGGTCAAACAGATCATTAGTACGAGGTAGGGGATAATGGGTCTTCACTGTAACCCTGTTCAACTGGCGATAATCAATACACATGCGCATAGAACCATATTTCTTCTTCACAAATAAGACAGGAGCACCCGAAGATGAAACATTGGGTCGAATAAAACCCTTATCAAGAAATTCTTTTAATTGATCCTTCAATTCCTTCAACTCAGGAGGAGCCATACGGTAAGGTGGGATGGAAATGAGCTGAGTGCCTTGCAACAAATCAATGCCAAAATCAATGTCTCTATCGGGCGGCACGCCCGGAAGATCCACTGGAAACACATTGGGATAATCCCGTACCACTGGGACTGAATCAATAGAAGGGGTATCAACACTGACATCTCTCATAAGCCAAATACGCGGCACACCCCTTCTCAACCTTACGATGAGCTCTCAGAAAAGATATAACTCTACTGGGAGTGTGATATAAAGTACCACTCCACTCAACACGCGGAATACCTGGGATAGCCAGTGTCACGGTCTTGGCGTGACAATCAAGAATAGCATAATGGGGCGACAACCAGTCCATGCCCAAGATAATGCACCATATAAAGTAACAATAAATCCGCACTGGTCTCAAAACCATGAAGAGTAACCAAACACGACCGATAAACGCGGTCCACAAAAGGAGAATCCCCCACAAGATTAGAAACATAAATAGGAGAACCCAAAGAATCTTGGGCTATACCCAAATGAGGAGAAAACTATGAAGACACATATGAATACATGGAGCCTGGATTGAATAGAACTTATGCATATCTGTGACAAACCAGTATAATACCTGTAATGAGAGAATCGGAAGCAACAGCCTCGGTACGAGCAGTAATAGCATAATATCTGGCCTGGCCTCCCCCTCGAGGGCCACGTCTACCTCCTCGACCTCCGCCCCTAGCTGGCTGGGCAGGTGGGGTAGCAACTGGAGCTATGATCATGGCCTGAGAACCCTGCTGAGCACGCTGTGGCTGAAAAGTCTGTGAAGATGCACCCCTAATATGTCTGGGGCAGTCCCTAACCACATGGCGTGTATCGCTACACTCGAAACAAGCTATGGGAGGACATGGCGGCTATGACTAGATAGCGCCAGGTCTGCTAGACTGACCCATGAAAGCACCCCGCACAGGAGGCTCTAGAAATTGGAGGTGTACAATAAGGTTCCTGAGGCCTGGGTGGAGCTGGGGTACCGCTGCCTGCTAGAAGAGCTGAATGAACTGGGAGGACCATATAACCCCTACCATGTCGACCTGCTGCTGGGGTACGGGCACTAGAGTAGTGGCCCGACTCTCGAGACCTCTTGGCATCTCTCTCCTCTCGCTCCCTAGCGAGCATATGCTCGATCCTCCTAGCAATTTCACTACCTGCTGATAAAGAACGTCCATCTCGAACTCTCGAGCCATGCTAGATCTGATGGGTAGGATAAGACCCTCGATGAACCGGCGAATCCTCTCGCGGACAGTAGCAACCAAAGCCGGTGCATTCCTAGCCAATCTAGTGTAACATATAGCATACCCTGAAAGTGTCTTAGCACCCTGCCACAAATGCTCAAACTCTATACGCCATGCATCCCTGAGGCTCTATGGCACAAACTCTCTCAGGAACATATCTGAGAATTGGGTCCAGGTCAGTGAAGCATCCTCGTCTGGACTATCTAACTCATAGGTGCGCCACCAACCATAGGTGGCTCCGCGAAGCTGGAAGGTAGTAAAGGAAACCCCACCGGATCCGGCTATGCCCATAGTGCGAATAATACTGTGACACTCCTCTAGAAATTCCAAGGCATCATCTGATGCTAGTCTACTGAATATCGGAGGGTCATACTTCTTGAACATCTCAAGTCTCCGCTACTCATTTTCTGAAGCAGCTGACCATCCTCGGGCTGAACTGGCACTACAGGCGGTACAGGAGTGATCTTTGGGACTTGCTCCACATGCACTCGCTGCTCAGGAGTGCGGGCGACGGGAGTCTATGCTCCTCCCCCGGCCTGAGATGTGGCTATAGCAAGGGGAAGCAACCTTGCCTGAACTAGAGTGGTGTACATGGACATGAACTGAGCTAATGTCTCTTGAAGAGCTGGAGTAGTAGGGGAAGTAGGTGTGGCAGGTGTCGGGACCTCGGCTGGATCTGCTGGTGGTACCTCGGTAGCAGCTTTCACAGGTGCTCTCGCTGCACCACATGCGCATCCTCGTCCTCTACCCCGGCCTCGGCCTCTGTCGGCTGCTGTAGGGGGCACGGGTGCCTGATTGTCCCTAGTAGCACGTGTCCTCACCATCTGTGAGAGAATAGAAAATAGAGGTTTAGAATTGATGTCAAAAATATTGCACGACAAGGAAATCAATAAAGTAAAGATTTTTCCTAAACAGTTACATAGCCTGTCGTAGATAAGTACAGATGTCTCCGTACCGATCAGCGAGACTCTAATAAACCGGCTTGTGTTCCGTGACTCCTATGAACGTAGAGCTCTGATACCAACTTGTCACGACCCCAGTTCTCCCTCCGTGAACATGTCGTGACGAAACCTAGCCCCTATAACTATATAAGCCTAGCAATGCGGAATATCAACATAAATTGTGGAATAATAAAGTAGAAGAAGGTTGAACACTCTAAAAGAAAGACTGTATATAAATTCCCCTTGGCATATACAACACAAAGTAATGCGGAAGTCTACAACGTCACCCCAAAACCCGGAAACTCAAGGGAACCACAGGCTAATAGAATATAATACATTGCTCTAACTCCATAATATCTATACAACTGTAAGGAAGGATAAACTTTTCACAAAAAGCTGGAAAAAGATAGAGACTTCTAGTCTGCGGACGCGACAGATGTACCTCGAAGTCTTTGATGTATCTCTGAACCTCGAGGATAGTGCGCCTGAGTGGAGGTACCATGATATGCACATGAAAAACATGCATAGGAAATGGCATGAGTACACCACAACAGTACTCAATAAGTGCCAAGCCTAACCTCGGTCGGGTAGTGACGAGGAAGGTCAGGGCCCTACTTTGGTCAAACAATGTAATAGGGATTTACAATATGAAAACAGACAGTAATAATGAATACAGTAGTGAAGTAAGTCAGGTCAAACAAGACAATAAGAAAACACAAGAACAGAGTAAACACAGAGTACGAACGGCCCAATAATAATAGTAACAATGAGGATCTCCCAGGATACCGTCCTGTAGTCCTTTTCTCAACTGTCTAGTGGATCTCCCGGGATACCGTCCCGTAGTCCATCACATGTATAACCGAAGGATCATTATCTGTGCAGGGGGATCTCCGAGGATAACGCCCCGTAGTCCCAAAATAAATGTGCAGGGGGATCTCCCGGAATAACGTTTCGTAGTCCCAATGTAAATATGTAGGGGGATCTCCCGGGATATAATCATATAGTCCCAAAATAAATATACAGGGGGATCTCCCTGAATAGCATTCCGTAGTGCCAAAGTAAATGTGCAGGGGGATATCCCGGGATAACGTCCCGTAGTCCCAAAATAAATATGCAGGGGGATCTCCCGCAATAGCGTTCTGTAGTCCTAAAGTAAATGTGCAGGGGGATCTCCCGAGATAACGTCCCGTAGTCCAAAAATAAATATGCAGGGGGATCTCCCGGAATAGCGTTTCGTAGTCCCGAAGTAAATGTGCAGGGGGATCTCCCGGGACAACGTCATGTAGTCCCAAAGTAAATAAACGGCACAACAAGAAGACGTGCAGACTTAAAGTGCAAAAATACAAGGCAACAATTAATTTTAGTCTAACATGCTTCACGTAGTGCAATTGTGGCAATTTAATCAAATAAGTAATTCAGGCAACTAGGCATGATTCTCTAAACTAACATAGACTATAGTTGCAATTAAAATAAAACAGGTAAGAAAGACACTCAGGCTAAATATTTAAAGTAAAATGGCATTTTCAAAAATTAGCTCAAGTAAGAGCTCGTCACCTCACGTACAAGGCATTCGATTACCAGATATCACATCCTAAGGGTTAACGTCCCCCACACAAGGTTAGACAAGTCACTTACCTCAAACTGGCTCAATATCAACTCGAAACCACACGTTTGCCAGGAGTATCCGACTCCAAAGGGCCCAAATCTATTCAAATATATTTCATACCGTAAATAACATCTCATGCAATTGATTCTACTATTCAATTCAAGGTTACGGTGCGAAATTAGGTGAAATGACCAAAATGCCCCTCTTGCTAGCATCACGGAGTCTGGTAAATTTTACATTTTCAGAACCCTCGTACACTCACGAGTTTATCCATATAAAATTCTCTCAAATCGGAGGTCAATCACCCACTCAAATCCCAATTTATGAAAAAGCTAAGTTCTATCCCTAACACCTAATTTCATCCATGGAAATCCTTGATTTTTAAGTTGGAAATGTGTTAAATGATGTTAATGATTGAAAGAAATGAGTGAAAACCAACTTACAACTGATTTGGAAGAGTCTTGATCTTGGAAAAATCGCCTAGGAGTGTTGAGTTTTGGGAAAATGTGAAATATGAAGTAAAAACACGATTTTGTAGAGTGCATGCTACTTGTTGGCTTCGCAAATGCGAACAGGGGTTCGCAATTGGGAATACCCCTGACATGGTAATTGCGAAGTATAGTACGCATTTGCGAACGTAAGCAGAAGGGGGGCTTCGCATTAGCGAACATCTTGTTCGCATTTGCGATCAGGCCTGCCCAGGTATACGTTACCATTTGCGATGCTAATGGTCGCAATTGCGATCATGCCTGGCCAGCTATACCTTCGCATTTCCGATGCTGGCTTCGCAAATGCCAAGCCAGCAGATCAGCCACACCAGGATATTTCCAAGTCCAAAAATTAAGTCCGTGGCCTATCCAAAACTCACCCGAGCCCTCAGGGCTCAAAACCAAATATACACACTACCTCCAAAACATACCATGAACTTATCCATGCGATCTAATCTCCAAAATAACATTATATGCATCGAATTAAGTCTCAAAATCCATGAATTCTATCAAATTTCATATAACATCAAATTTTCCATTTTAAGTCCGAAACACGTTAAACGAAATTTGTTTTCAACCAAACTTTACAAAAAGGACTTAAACCATATATAAGACCTGTGTCAGGCGTCGGAACAAAAATACGGGCCTGATACCATCACTTTCTAATCAGATTTTACTTTAAATTTCCTTAAATATTTTCAGAAAACAATTTTTACTCAACAATTCATTTCTTAGGCTTGGGACCTCGGAATTCGATTCCGGGCATACGCACAAGTCCCATATTTTACCCAAAATGTTGACCAATGTCAAATTTATTCATTTTTAAAATCAAATCTTAGCATTTTTCACATAATCTCATATTTAAATTGTCTGGCTACGTGCCCGGGCTGCTCACGTAAATCGAGGCAAATACAAATGATGCTTTCAAGGCCTCAGAAGTACGGGATGGGTAATAACATAGGTGATGCCCCTTTGGGTCGTCACTCATAGACCAATGTAATTGTACCCTTGTAATCATTAAGATTTGTACCAAATCCCAATGTGTTATGATAAGACCCTTCGACTTCTATATTTTCCTTTATTTATTTGATCACCTAGGTGAAATTACATAATCTACATAGTCTTAAAGTTCAGTCAAGACCCAAAGTTGTGGACCTCAAAAAGTGCCTAACACCTTCTATTTGAGGTAATTTGAACGCTTACCCGATCCATGATGATGTTGACTAGTTAAAAGAGAGTTATTTGCAAATAGGTGCCCTAACACACCATAAAATCATTAGGTGGCGACTCTTCTCTTTTAATACCCATTTAGAAGAGTTGTCACATGTCAAACCCGCTTATATGAGAAAACATGGCACAACAATGACCTCGTCGATCATTTTGAAAATTTGCATCCACCTTGGTGTCGTAAGGTCTCGAGAAGCTTTTTATTAGGTATATGACTTGCATGTGTGGTGGAGTTTGCTTTTCGGATGATTTAAGATCGATATGGATGATGGTTTCTTGTTTTAGAAGCGTAAACGGTAAGAGTTGACCAGAGTTTGACTTTTGTATAGACGACTTTGGAATGGTATTTTAATGATTTCAATATATTCGTGTGGTGATTTTGACTTAGGCGTGTGTCCGGATTTGGATTTGGAGGTACGTAGGTTTATTTGATGCATTTTGGCAAAAATTGGAACGTTGAAGTTTTGGAAGGTTGAGATATTTGACCAGGAGTTGATGTTGTTAATATCTGGCTCGGATTATGATTTCAAGAATTGGATTAGTCCCGTTATGTAATTTGGGACTTGCTCGCAAAATTTGACGTCATTCCGGGTTGATTTGATATGTTTTGTTGCGACTCGTATAAGTTGAAAGTTCATAAGTTAATTAAATTCGATTTCTAGTGCGATTTATAATTTTGACATTGTTTGATGTGATTGGATGCCTCGGTCAGGTCTGCGTTATGTTATGGAACTTGTTGACATGTTTGGACTGGGTCCCGGGCGCCCGTGGGGTGTTTCGGCCGAGTTTCAGATAATTTTTGTTTCTTTGGGCTAATCTGGTTCTGGTGCCTGGCACCTGCGCATTTTTTGAGCACGTGTGCATGGCCGCGTCATGATTCTTTGTCGCTTCTACTATGTTGGTGCAGGTCCTGTTGCTTTGCTTCTACGGAAAGAAGAGGGCATGGTAAAGATCGCATTTGCGGAGGATAGATCGTAAATGCGCAATAGGTGTTCCAAGTGGTCATCCACTCCCGCGGTGATTGTGACGCTTCTGCGAAATCATCGATGTGATTATTGGATCATAGGTTCCAGTTCTGGGCTCTAAAGTGAAGGCCGGAGATACGGTGTTTTTCTCGCAAAAGTGAGGCCGCAAGCATGGCATTTTGTTCTGCAAACGCGAAGAGGGCTGGGAAGAAGCATATAATCGAGGATTTTGTTTCATCACTCATTTTAGGACCTAGGGAGCTCGGATAGTGATGATGTTTAATGGTGTTTTCAAGAAAATCATCGGGGTAAGTGTTCTTTATCCGAATCTTATTATATTTCATGAACCTATTGTTATTTTCATTAATTTATTAGTGATTTATGTTGGAAATTGGGGAAAGATTATTAAAATTTCTTAGACTAAACTTTGGAGATTTGAAAAAGCAATTAGAGGACGAATTTGGGTAATTCTTGTATGGCTGGACTCATTACCGAATGGGTGTTTGGATTTTGTAATTTTTGTCGGGTTCATCGACACGAGCTTAGGGTTGACTTTTTGAGTTGACTTATTTTCTCTTTCAAGATCGAAGGTTTATTAACCAGGATTGCTTCCTATGATTCTTATTTATGACGTTAAGTTGTTTTAACTAGATTTGAGCCGTCCGGAAGTTGTTTCATACGAAAAGGTACATTTTGGGTTTTGGTCTAGCTTCTTTGTGGTAAGTATCTTGCCTAACTTTATGTGGGGAAACTACCCCTTAGGATTTGAGTCATTTATGCTAATTGTTTCATGTGAAGGCCGTGTACGCGAGGTGACGAGAATGTACTCGGGCTTATTTATGGGAATTTGACCGTTTTAGGCTCTTAGTTTCTTATGTTCATTAAAAGTGAAGTTGTCTTATCATGTTAAATCCTCCACTTATTAAATTCACCCATACATGTTTTATTTAGAGTTGATTTTTTCATGTTCTACCCTTGTTTCCAATAAACTCTTACATGCCATGATTGAAGTTGTCTCTTCTTTTATTGCGATGGTGTCTTTTATGTAATTTCTTACCCTTAATTGAAGATATCATTGTCATTTTCGTGATTGCTAAACCTTAATTGATGTTATCATTATCTTTTCCATAATTGCTAAACCTTAATTCAAGTTATTATTATCTCTCCTGTAATTGCTTAATATTAATTGAGTGTTGTTATCCCTTTCATTGTTTACTTATCTTTTTCTGAGATCATTGATATATGCTACCTCTCTTATTGTCGAGTTGTGCTTATGTGGAAATCGTTGCCATACATTATCTTTCCCTGTTGAGCTATTCTTGTTGCAACCATTACTACCTATTGTGTCTTTCATTCTGAGCTCGTGCTTCCGTTTCCTTATGTTATGTAGTTCTTGTGTTGATATACATGCCATACTCGCATGTTATTGTTGGTTTTGTGGTAATCAGTGTTATTGAGTCGAGGGCTATGCGTGGTTGTGGTATTGTAATTTATTTTGAGGAAACATTGTGGCATATGGGCACTTGTGGTGGAACACCTTATATTGTGTTGTTATGTTTTTGGCACATGTGGTATTATTAAGAGGATTGTCAGGATGTTCACACGTGAGTGGTACGTGCTATTGTTATTATTAATATTTGCACATGCAGTGTGACAAGGAGGGCTATATATGTCAGATTGTGCATGTCATGAGACAAGGTGGGAATACTATTATGTGCGTGCAGCGAGACAAGGCGGGCATTTAATTTATCATTGCGCATGTGGCGAGACAAGGTTGGCTATGTCGGGGATGATTTGTGATGACTTGTGATGGCCAGGGGCATTGTTATCGATAATATTTGTGTAGTGGTATGCCTAGCTTGTGTGAGTTATGCATTTTATGTTTTGTTGTATTGTTCCCTATGTGCTATTCATTTTCTCTACCCTTACATGTTGACTCGAGTTGTGATAGAACACTTGCGCAAGCATACATGTAATTAATCACCCATGTCCGTTTGCGAAGATGAACCCTGATGTCTACTGATCATTAACATATATTCTCGTATAATTGCCTTCTGTATGAGAGCTGAACTATTGGCACGTAAGTTGTCCTTGAAGTTATGAGTTATTGTCATCGATGGCACGTGAGTTGTTCGTGCAAATATGAGGTGTTAATGGTATTGGCACGTGATTGTTCAAGCGACTGAAATTTGTAATGTGGGCACAAGATGCCAAGTGATTAGCGTGCGTGATTTGGGACCTGTGATTTCTGATTACGAGGTTTGGTAACTAGGGGAAATTCTTGAATAAATATTGTGTGAATGTGCTTGTTCTTATTGAGTTGTTACTTGCTTTTCTTTATTTGGTTCCATTGGGCATAAACTCTGTTTAACTTACTCTACAGTGTATTATCTGTTTGTTCCATGTTGCTAATTGTTGTCTCTGGTTTCCTATTGTGAGTATTGATTTGTTATTTCTATTTTGCTTAGTTTTATAATTATACTATCCTTTGTTATTGACATTTATACTTGTAAAAGCTTTTAAGTCCAGTAGGCGTCTTGATTGTCCCTCGTCACTACTCCACTGAGGTTACTCTTGATACTTACTGTTCATCGTCATGGTGTACTCATGCTACCTTTTCTACACATTTTTGTGTAGATCCAGGTACGTCAGAGTTTGTCGATAATTAGCTATCTTATCGAGCATTGTCGTGGAAACTCAAGGTATACCTGTTGTGGCGTTCGAAGCCGTCGGACAACTTCTGAAATTTTACTTGTATTGTTTATTTCTATTCCGGAACAATTGTGTTTAGAGATTTTCTAGTAAATTCGGTAGAGATTATGACTTGTAATACCGATTTTTGTCTTGTTGGCTTGTATATGAATTTTTATTTTGAAACTAATTGTTGTTGTTTAAATTTTCCCATTAATTCAATAGTGTTAGGCTTATCTAGTCCTAAAGACTAGGTGCCATCACGACATCCAACAGAGAGAAATCGAGGTCATGACAAGTTGGTATCATAGCTCTAGGTTCATAGGTACTATGAGTCATAAGTGATTTAGTAGAGTCTCGCAGATCGATATGGAGACGTTTGTACTTAACTTTGAGAGGCTACAAAACTATTAGGACAGTGCCACTTGTTTCATTCCTATCGTGTGAGTTTATTTATCTCGGAGTTTGAACTTTTCTCATTCTATTCTCTCACAAATGGTGAGGACACGAGCTGTAGTTATAGGGGCTGGGGTAGATCCTAGAGAGGCTAAGAGGCCTCGTAGACCGGGAAGGTCTACTGGTCCTTATTATTGAGGCAGGGTACGACATGGTAGAGGTTTCGTGGGTCAACCAGTCCAGTTTGCACTTCAAGCTTCGCACAATGTTTCAAATACCCATGGGTCTTAGATTACCTGCACTGGACAGCTTCCACAGCCCCGTCAGCGGAGGGGTTGCTTTGAGGATGAAGATACTAGCCACATGGTGAGAGATTGTCCCATACTTCGGTAGATGTGTTGCAACAGGATATTCAGGCTATGAGTTTTTCTCAAGATACTTCTATCCCTGCACTTCAAGCTAGGGGTGCAGGTCAAGCGGGTAGAGGGCACCCAAGAGGCGATGGCCTAACCCGTAGATATGCTTACTATGGTAGAGCTAAGGCTGCCGCACCAGATGATGTTGTTACATGTATGGTTTCGATTTTTTTTATAGGAGCATCATTCCGATTTTGATTTGGTTATGCTTACTTGGGTGAGTCCTCTTATCTTGCTTCACATATGGGTGAGTTTCGTGATTTTGTAACCTGCTTATGATTTACCCTTGTTGAGAGATTCTATAGTGGTAGCCCGTGTCTATCATTTTGTTTTATTTATTATCGAGAGCTATGAGACTAGAAGTTACTATTTGTTACAAATTACGGTAGTTTTGATGTGAGTTTTGGATGGTTGGTTACGATTTGTGTTTTAGATGCTCCATCGGTATGGGGGTTCGGTATGTGTTGTGATTTTGTTAGAGGAATTGACTTAATGGAAGGTTTTGATTGGTATGATGTGTATGCTACTTGTGATTCGGAGTTGAGGATGGGATCATCGCGTTCTTACGAGGTTTGATATGTTTGAACCGGGTTGCGTGCCGCGGTGGAGTTATATTAGGATAAGATCCTTATGATTAGTTCATATGCGTTGATCCTCCCTTGTGGAATTGATTTGTAAGTATGGTACTGATATAGATTTGTTCCTGCAGATTCAGTCATTTCCGTGTTGTTCTTACTGGGTTTTAGCTTACGAGGTGAGTGCCCGGGTGGCATCAGAGGTGAGATGTTTATTTGGATGAATGTTTACGAGATCCTCATGTTTATTGCATCTTTGTCAGTGTTATGAAGGTTTGGGATGAGGTATTAGCTTAAATGAGGTTATTTGTCAGTGTTGCATTTAATTATGGGCAGCTTTGACGGTCAGAGATGTTGTTATTTTGCATATGTGTGATGTGTTACATCGTGTGGTAGTACCTTGTGGGTGCAGGTATGACTTGTTGCAGCTGGTTGAGGCTGATACCGTGTATTGGTGGGGCGATCAGATCTTTGGGAAATGATCGGATGGTGAAAATTTTGGTTTTAACGCTTATTAGTGTTGGTGGAAGGAAAAATATTCTGTTGGGATGGCTTCGTCAGGACTATAGGTATTGGGGTAATGTGGGATCACCTGCGAGTATATATATGGTGAGTAAACTCAGTGATTTGGTAATTTCAGAATCGTTCTTTTGTTTAATAGGGGGAGGATGTAACGATTTGGTCGTTCATTTTGAGAATTTGCATCCCGTTCAGTGGTGTAAGGTCTCGAGAAGCTTCATATTATGTATTATGACTTGCATGTGTGGTCGAGTTCTATTTTCGGATGAATCGAGATCAATTTGGAAGAAGGATTCTTGTTTTAGAAGCTTAAGAGGTAAGAGTTGACCGGAGTTTGACTTTTGTATAGACGAATACAAAATGGTATTTTGATGATTCCAATATCTTTGTGTGATGATTTTGGACTTAGGT
Organism: Nicotiana knightiana; assembly: GCA_005239525.1. NCBI lineage: Eukaryota > Viridiplantae > Streptophyta > Magnoliopsida > Solanales > Solanaceae > Nicotiana > Nicotiana knightiana. Next base: position 284,230 of record ML380603.1, on the reverse strand, counting down.
ATGTGTTCAAATTTTGATTTGGAGGTTCGTAGGTTAATTTGATGCATTTTGGCGAAAATTGGAAAGTTGAAGGTTTGGAAGGTTGAGAGGTTTGACCGGGTGTTGGCTTTCTTAATACTGGGTTCCGATTGCGATTCCAAGATTTGGATTAGCTCTGTTTTATCATTTGGGACTTCCACGCAAAATTCGATGTCATTCCGGGTTAATTTTATATGTTTCAGCATGAGTCGTAAAAGTTGAAAGCTCATAAAGTAATTAAGTTTAATTTACGGAGCGATTCATAGTATCGATGTTATTTGATATGACTGGTATGTTTGGACGGTGACTCGGGCGTGTTTTGGACGAGATTCAGCAGATTTTCGTGTCTTTGGGCATGTATGGTTTAGGTGCGCCACACGTGCACATTATTGGCGCACAGGTGCATGGCTGTTTCTCTTGCTCATTTCTGCAATGTTGGTGCAGGTCTTGTTGCTTCACTTTTGCGGAAAGGAGAGCGAAAGTGCAATATCACATATGTTGAGGATACAGATGTACGATAGGTGTTTCAGGCGGTCGTCCACCTCTGCGGTGTTTGTGACGCTTCTGCGAAATTGCAGATGCGATTATTAGATCGCAGGTGTGAGTTATGGACTCTCAAGTGAAGGCCGCAGGTGCAGTGGTGTTTCTTGAAAAAAGGAGTCTGCATGTGCGTCATTTTCGTGCACAAATGCGAAGAGGGATGGATAGAAGCATATACTCGAGGGTTTAGTTTCATTACTCATTTTTGGACCCAGGGACCTCAGTTAGTGACGATTTTTCATAGGGGTTTCAAGAAAATTATTGGGGTAAGTGTTATTTAACCGAATCTTATTATATTTCATGACTCCATTGTTATTTTCATCATTTAATTAGTGATTTAAGTTTGAAATTGGGGAAAATGGTGAAAATTTCTTAGACCAAACCTTGGAGATTTGAAAGGCAATTAGAGGCCGGATTTGAGTAATTCTTGTAGGGTTGGACTCAGTACCGAATGGGTATTCAGATTTTGTAGTTTGGGTCTGGTTCCACGACACGAGCCCATGTTGACTTTTTGAGTTGACTTTTTATTTCACTTTCAAGATCGACGATTTATTATCCTGAATTGTTTCATATGATTCTTATTTTTGATGAAAGTTATTTTAGCTAGATTTGAGCCGATCTGAAGTTGTTTCACATGAAAAGGTCAATTTAAAGTATTGGTCTAGCTTCTTTGAGGTAAGTATCTTGCCTAAATTAGTGTGGGGGAACTACCTCTAAGGATTTAAGTCATGTATGCGAGGAGACGAGTACGTACTCAGGCTTAAATGTGGGAATTTGACCGTTTTAGGATCTTAGGTTCTTATGTTCGTTAAAATTGAAGTTGTCTTATCATGTTAAATTGTCCATTTATAAAATTTACCCTTACATGTTTTATTTGGAGTTGATTGATTCACTTTGTACCCTTGTCGCCAATAAATTCTTACGTTCCTTAATTGAAGTCGTCGCCTGTTTTATTGACATGCTGTTTTTTCCGTAATTGGTTACCCTTAATTGAAGTTATCATTATCTTTTACGTAATTTCACACCCTTAATTGAAGTTATCATTATCTTTTGCGTGATTACTAAACCTTAATTGAAGTTATCAGTATCTATTCCGTAATTTCTAAACCTTAATTGAAGTTATTATTATTATCTCTCCCATAATTGCTTAACCTTAATTGAAGTGTTGTTATCTCTTTCTTGGTTGACTTATCCTTATTTGGAATCATTGATTTATGCTACCTCTTGTCACGACCCAAATCATTACTTGTCGTGATGGCGCCTATCGACGGTACTAGGCAAGTCGACATTTCCAAAACACTTCCAATAATTAGCAGAAAATAAATCAAAAAAAAAAATTAAATAGGCAAAGTGTTCATAAACATGGGCAAAACAAAACACAAGTGCGGAAAATAGCTCCTAATATCGGGGTGTCACTGAGCTCATGAGCATCTATACACACCAGTCTAGGAATGAAACATCTATAACAGTTTGGATCAAAATACAACGAAATAAAAGATAAGGAAGCAGAAACAAGGAATGCGAGCGCCAGGAAGCTACCTCGATATGTCCAATGGTCAGCTACGTGAATATCATCACCTCCGTTTCTAGAAACTCATAGATCTACACACAAAGTGCAGGGTGTAGCGTGAGTACAACCAACTCAGTAAGTAACAATAGTATATAAGGAACTAAAAATATTGACGAGCTACACAATTGTAGCTTAATTTCAGTAGTCTCAACAAGGAACATATGAATTCTTTCAAATCCGACAAATTACGTCAAATCAGCTTATACATGCCAAGTTCAAGTAAAACTAGATAAAATATCTCTCAGAAGTTTTCAAAAAATAAAATATGGAAACTATGTGAAACAATAATGAAATCATATACAGCCTGTCAGGGCAACAAATCACTCATTCCTCACGTTCGCTCAGCACTCGTTGTTCGGCACTTGCACTCAGTAGGTACATGTGCTCACTGGGGTGTGTATAGACTTCGGAGGGGCTCCTTCAGCTGAAGGATATATCAAGCCAACCATGGCATAGCGTGCAGCCCGATACCACAGACATCCTCACAATCAGGCCCTCGGCCTTACTCAATCATCAATCTCTCCGGTCTCTCGGGTTCTCAAAAATCAGTAAAATCAGCCCAAACAGAAATAATATGATGTATCAATAAGGATAATAGAGACTGAGATATGATATGCGCTTAAAAATTGAGACTGAGTATAAATAGCATTTAGCAGGTAATTCAACACGGCCACTGTGGGTCCCAACAGCACCAGCACGTAGCCTAAACATGGTCTCTAACATGATTCACTATGAAATTTGTATAACACATGGAGAGCATATAACTAACAACAAGTTTATTAAACTTTCAGTTTCATGGAATGGACAAAGTCACAATTCCCATGGTGTACGCCCACAGGCCTGTCACCTAGCATGTGCGTCACCTCCAAAACAATCACATAACACAAACCCGGGATATCATAGCCTTAGGACCAGATTTAGGACTGTTGCTTACCTCAATCCGAGCAAAACTCTACTCAAAAAATGCCTTTTCCTCACGAATCAATCTCCAGACATCTCGAATCTAGCCACAAGCAGTACCATACTATCAATACGGGCTAAAGGAATCAATCCCACAAGAAAAACACGAAATTATAAGCCAAAATCCGAAATTGGCTCAAACCCAGCCCCCGGACCCATCTCTTAAAATCCAACAAAATTCACAAAACCCGAAAGAATATTCACTCACGAGTCTAACCATATCAAAATTATCAAAATCTGACTTCAAATGTCCATTCAAAACCCAAAAATTCACTTTCCAAATCCTTAGCCTCAAACTCGCAAATTTCACCTAAAAACCACACAATCTAGATGGGGAAACAAGATTATTTATCAAAAACGAGTAAAGAATCTTACCAAAAGAATCCCCTCAAAAATCCTCTCCAAAATCGCCTAAGTCCGATTTCAAAATGTTGAAATGCAGCCAAATTCGGGAACCCTTGTTTTTAAACATTATGCCCGAGCATTTCGCACCTGCAACCATATTACCGCACCGGCGGACCGCTTCTGTGGAAATCACTTAAGTTGCCTCGGCTCGCACCTGCACACTCTTTTCCGCTACTGCTGAAGCACTTCTGTGAGATAGTCCCGCATCTGTTGCCACTGCCAAGCCTCCTTTTTCGCTTCTGCGGCTCCTTCACGCTTCAGCGGGCTCACACATGCGGTTCCCACTCCGCAGGTGCGGTCATACCAGTAGCAACAACACTCGACCAACTTAAAAGCATGTCTGTTAACTCAGGCCCCCTGTGTTATGCCCCAAACTCAAGGAGCGCGATCGGCACTCAGCCGAATCGATCCGGCCGAACAAGCCTGACAGATTTCCTTCTACCCAAACTCATACATAAATAAAGAGGAGATATACTCCACTAATCAAACAATAAGTAGTTTTCATTAGAAACTTCCATTTCATTTTCATTAGTAGCTTCATTCAAGATTTCCAAAATATTACAAGTTTGTAGATTTAAGGAAAAACATGTTTGCTACATACCAAGTGGACAGGAAAGTTATACTAAGATGGTGACACAAGGTCCTCCTATGACGGAGATGTGAGGAACTCAATTTTTAGAAAGACTTTATGCACACAGTGACCATTTCGATTGACATGCACACATATTATAGGTTTTGAGGTTATGTTAGTGAATGGGGGTTTATGATAATGCTCAGAAGGGAGTAAAGTGGCAGCCCGAATTCCTATGTGCCACATACACATGAGAGGGATTGAGAGGGTCAAGAAAGATCTCAACATTAGGTTTTCTTACACTTGATTTGATACCACGTAGGTAAACATTGTGATGGTGTATGCATAAGCACAAATGAGCAGATATTATCCATTTGAAACAGGAGGTTCTATAAGAAATTCATCAAGTATAGTAATTTTCTGAGAATTTTGGGAAGCAAGTGGGAAGTATTAACCTAGGGTTGTGATTCAATTCAAAGAAATCATTATAGAACTCAATTCCTCAAGAGGTTGTAAGTAAGATAAGGGTGATAAAGAGGCTCTCGAAAAATGCGTCTCGTTCAAAGAGTGGATACATGCAATGTTTTGTGATTCAGATTCATGTTAAGACCGTATCTATGCAGGCTCCCAATACAGATATACATATATAATAAGGAAAAGTATGTGGTGTTCAGAATGATGTGCTAAGGAGCGAGTTACTTGGTAACTTTAGATTGACGGGGCAATGCCTTAACTGATGCCCCCTGACTCCACATCTATAACAAACATTGGTACCAACAACCCTCTTTAGTTTTTTATGTGTTCTCACCTATACCACAGATATCCTCACAATCAAGCCCTCGGCCTCACTCAGTCATCAATCTCTCCGGTCTCTCGGGTTCTCAAAAATCAGTAAAATCAGCCCAAACATAAATAGTATGATGTATGAATAAGGATAATAAAGACTGAGATATGATATGCGCTTACAAATTGAGACTGAGTACAAATAGCATTTAGCAGGTAATTCAACATGGCCACTGTGGGTCCCAACAGCACCAGCACATAGCCTAAACATGGTCTCTAACATGACTCTCTATGAAATTTGTATAACACATGGAGAGCATATAACTAACAACAAGTTTATTCAACTTTCATTTTCATGGAATGGAAAAAGTCACAATTCCCATGGTGTACGCCCACACGCCCGTCACCTGGCATGTGTGTCACCTCCAAAACAATCACATAACACAAAACCGGGGATTTCATAGCCTTAGGACTAGATTTAGGATTGTTGCTTACCTCAATCCAAGCAAAACACTACTCAAAAAATGCCTTTTCCTCACGAATCAATCTCCAGACATCTCAAATCTAGCCACAAGCAGTACCATACTATCAATACGGGCTAAAGGAATCAATCCCACAAGAAAAACACGAAATTATAAGCCAAAATCCGAAATTGGCTCAAACCCAACCCCCGGACCCACCTCTTAAAATCCAACAAAAGTCAAAAAACCTGAAAGCATATTAACTCACGAGTCTAACCATATCAAAATTATCAAAATCTGACCTCAAATGTCCATTCAAAACCCAAAAATTCACTTTCCAAATCCTTAGCCTCAATCTCCCAAATTTCACCTCAAAACCACACAATCTAGATGGGGAAACAAGATTATTTATCAAAAAATGAGTACAAGAATCTTACCAAAAGAATCCCCTCAAAATCCTCTCCAAAATCGCCTAAGTCCGATTTCAAAATGTTGAAATGCAGCCAAATTCGCAAACCCTTGTTTTTAAACATTATGCCCGGGCATTTCGCACCTGCGGCCATATTACCGCACTGGCGGACCGCTTCTGTGGAAATCATTTAAGTTGCCTCGACTCGCACCTGCACACTTTTTTCTGCTTCTACTGAAGCACTTCTGCGCAATAGTCCCGCATCTGTGGCCACTGCCAAGCCTCCTTTTTCGCTTCTGCGGCTCCTTCACGCTTTAGTGGGCTCACACATGTGGTTCCCACTCCGCAGGTGCGGTCATACCAGTAGCAACAACACTCGACCAACTTAAAAGCATGTACGTTAACTTAGGCCCCCTGTGTCACGCCCCAAACTCATGGAGCGCGACCGGCACTCAACCGAATCGATCTGGCCGACCAAGCCTGACATATTTCCTTCTACCCAAACTCATACATAAATAAAGAGGAGATATACTCAACTAATAAAACACTAAGTAGTTTTCGTTAGAAACTTCCATTTCATTTTCATTAGTAGCTTCATTCAAGATTTCCAAAATATTACAAGTTTGTAGATTTAAGGAAAAACATGTTTGCTACATACCAAGTGGACAGGAAAGTTATACTAAGATGGTGACACAAGATCCTCCTATGACGGAGATGTGAGGAACACAATTTTCAGAAAGACTTTATGCACACAGTGACATTTTGATGGTGTATGCATAAGCCAAAATGAGCAGATATTATCCATATGAAACAGGAGGTTCTATAAGAAATTCATCAAGTATAGTACTTTTTTGAGAATTTTGGGAAGCAAGTGGGAAGTATTAGCCTAGGGTTGTGATTCAATTCAAAGAAATCATTATAGAACTCAATTCCTCAAGAGGTTTTAAATAAGATAAGTGTGATAAAGAGGCTCTCGAATAATGCGTCTCGTTCAAAGAGTGGATACGTGCAATGTTTTGTGATTCAGATTCTTGTTAAGACCGTATCTATGCAAGCTCCCAATACACATATACATATATAATAAGGAAAGGTATGTGGTGTTCAGAATGATGTGCTAAGGACTTGGTAACTTTAGGTTGACAGGGCAATGCCTTAACCGATGCCCCCCCTAACTCCACATCTATAACAAACATTGGTACCAACAACCCTCTTTAGTTTTTTATGTGCTCTCACCGCATGAACCGGTGGTGCAATTACATTGATAGGAATAAGGAAACATTCCCTAGTAACAAGTTCATTCAATCCCCTCCCCCACCCAGTTCAACACATTCTCCCAACGAACTTTTATGCAATCTCCCCCAATTTCAAAGGCGGGGTTATTCCCTCATTGATTCTTCCAACTCGTGGATTATACATCTAGAAAATGAGACATGACAAGGAAAGTAGCTTCCTACCTTGAGCTCTATCACACGATCTTGAGTATCAAAAAAGAGTGAAATTCCTAAATGTCCAAGTAGCCTCCTAATTATAGATGTGGTCGACAACACACCAATAAGAAGGAATCTACTAGACACGGATCTGTGACATCCTAGGACACATTAAAAACTTAGGCTCTGATACCAAGTTTGTCATGCCCCAAACTCAGAAAGCGTGATCGGCCTCAATCGAGTGGACCTGGCCGAGCAAGCATGTTAGATTCCCTTCTACCCAAACTCATACATAAATAAAAAGGAGATGTACTCCATTGATCAAACACTAAGTAGTTTTCATTAGAAACATCCATTTCATTTCCGTTAGTAGCTTCATTCATAATTTCCAAAATATTACAAGTTTATAGATTTAATGAAAAACATGTTTGGTAAATACCAAAACTTTCTAGTAATGACTACCAACACCAAACACCACCCATAACCTGTCTATAGTGCCTCTAAGTATAACTAAATAGTATTATGGAAATGCCGGCAACAAAGCTCCGGTTATACCTCAAAACACGAAGTACATGAGAAACAAGAGATACATGACCCCGGAATGAACTGGGGTTCACCAAGTCAGTTGAAAAGAGTGAACCGCTATCACTGATAATTGCCGCCTGCTGTGGAACCACCTGCATCCATTAAAGATGCAGCGCCCCTGTAACAACCTGGCTAGTCGTTCCGTGAGATTTGCCCCGTTTCCCCCATTTCTGCATTTGTTATATATTACTAGCATGTTTTTGTTGTGTTGGGTCAGCTGGTTTGGGTTCGGAGTGGTCATGGTGAGAATTGAGGCATTAGTCTCCTAAAGTAGCTTAAAAGTTGAGAAAGTCAACTGAGAGTTGACATATTGGTGAACGACCTTGGAATGTAGATTTTATGGCTCCGATAGCTTCGTTAGGTGATTTGGGACTTAGGAGTGTGTTCGGAATGAAGTTTTGATGTCCGGTGTAGAATTAGGCTTGATTTGGCGAAAGTTAGTTTTTGGTAATTTCCGGTCGGCAGTGAAAAATAGGCTATCGGGGTCAGAATGGAATTCTGGAATTTGGAGTAGGTTCATAATGTCATTTTGGATATGACTGCTAAATTTTAGGTCAATCGGAGGTGTTTCGATATAGTTGGCAAAATTTGGAAGTTTCGAAGTTCATAGGCTTAAATTTGATGTAATCTTGGTGTTTTCATGTTGTTTCTGGTGTTTCGAAGGCTTGACTAAGTTGGAATAAAGCTATGGGGTGTTGGTATGTTTGGTTGGGGCCCCGAGGGGCTCGGGATTAATTTTGGATGGTTGACGGAGTTTTGAACTTGGAAAATTGCAACAGATGGCTGCTGGTGCAAGCTTCTGGTGTTGGCCGCACCTGCGGAAGGGTAGCCGCAGGTGCGATATCACAGCTGCAAAATGCTGTGCGCTGGTGCAAATGAAGGCTAGGCAAGGGAAATCCGCAGGTGTAAAGAGATGGCCGCACCTGCAAAGCCGTAGGTGCGAAAATTGGTCCGTTAGTGGGATTCTGCAGGTGCGCACCTGGGACCGCAGGTGCGATTAAGTGTCCACGAGTGCGGAAAGGCTGGACAGAACAATATAAAAGAGGCCTGCGTGAAATTTTATTTATTCCTCCGTTGTTGCATGCAGTTCGAGCTCTTTTGAAGGCAAATTGAAGAGGGAATTTTTGGTTCTTCAATGGAGGTACGTTCCCGAGTTATTAAAGTCATTTTTATGCTATTTTTTTCGGATTAGGCTTGTAAATTGGAGGATTAAAGAAGGTAAAGGACGAGAAGAAGGGGTGGAAGATTGGAATATTCTTTTCGCAATTTGGGTAGGCAATTGTGGTCCGATTGTGATGATTTTGGTATGTGTAGAATCGTGGGAGGACGGGATTTCTAGTGATGTAAAATTTATCGAATTCTGAGACGTGGGCCCGGGGCTCGGTTTTTGCCGAATTTCGAGATTCTTGTATAATTTGATATTTTTCGATTGGTTTGGGTTCCTTTGGTATATATTAATGATGTTAAACTGATTTGGCTAGATTCGGAGCAATCGAGAGCTAATTTGAGGGGCAAGAGCATAGCAGACTAGTGTTGTGGCCCGTTAGAGATAATTAATGGCTATAAATCTTGTCCTGAGGATATAAAACCCCAGACTACATATTACTCACTGATTTTAGAATGGCGCACATGTCGGATGACAAGTAAGTGGCGCGCACTGATTTTTGGATTGGACTAGGTCCTCTCCGCGGCAACTAATGAGTTGCATATTTTACTAAACCTTATGTTAAATTATGTTCTAAAGATTGTTGAAATATTTGGGTTATCAGCCGTGTTTGGGGCCTCGTGCCGATCTGTTTAGACCCCTTGGGTGCTTTTTACGGCTTTCTTCCTCACTATTTATTGATGATTTCACTCAGCCACATTATGCTTACTGTTTTCGAAACTCAGCCTGATTTACACTATTTGAGGTTTAAAAATGGTTTTTTGGGTCAAGTACCATGTTTTACTTATTCGCCTGAGGGGCTTTTTGAGTAGTTTTGCTGAGTGAGGCTGAGGGCCTGATTGTGAGGATATGATACGCCATGAGGTGGCTTGATATTAGCGCTTGGGCTGAAAGAGCCCCTCCAGAGTCTGCATACACCCCAGTGAGCGCACAGAGTGCCGAGTGCCGAGTGCCGAGTGAAGACTTATTGGGAGGCATGAGTGACTGTGAGGTGCTAGGTTACTGTGAGGTGCTGAGTGACTGATTATGAGTGACTGTGAGGCATGCCCGAGGGGATGATTATGATACATGTTTTGCCCGAGGGGCTGCTTATGATTTTACTACCTTCACTCTGAACTTATGAAATATGGTTTGCCCGAGGGGCCTCTATATGATTCATTTCATTTTCATACTAAATCTTTCGGTTTGGAGCAGTTAAAAATAAACATTTATCCAAAGAACTTTTTCTGAGGTTGGTTTTAAGGCATGATGATTTCATATATCTATGTTTATACTATTGGAAAGTAAGGCTGTGTATATTGTGATTTGATGACATTGATTTTTATGTGTTTCCTCGCCGCTTAGACTTGATTTATTTTCATTACTACTGAGTTGGCGTACTCACATTACTCCTTGCACCCTTTGTACAAATTTAGGTGCAAATACCGAGCATTAGCTATCTTTTCCGCGCGGAGTCTGTGTGTGGGATAAAGAGATAGTTGTTCAGCGTCCGCAACATCTCTGTTTTCCCTTCTTGTTGTATCTATCTTTTTATTCAGAGGTTTTGTATTATAATAGTATATTTTTGGCTTATTTTTATTAGATGCTCATGACATGTTGGATTTGGGTTTTGGGGTTGGTGGCACTATTTATTGGCCTACTTTATTTAGTAAACTCTGTATAGTTATGAAATGGTTGGGATTAGATTGTGATTTTGGCAAGAAACTGTAAGCATGCGATTATTGGCTAGCCTAGTTCCACGATCGGCGCCATCATGGCCGGTCTGGGTTTTGGGGTCGTGACAGCTTGGTATCAGAGCCTAGGTTACATAGAACTCAACGGTCATGAGCAGGTTTAGTAGATTCTTGCGGATCGGTATGGAGACGTCTGTACTTATCTTCGAGAGGATGCCAAACTTTAAGGAAACATTTCTATCTTTCTTGAACTTTCTCGTGCTAATCTATTAATTCTTGAAATCAGAACTTACATGTTCATTCTCTCGCAGATGGTGAGGACACGCCATACCGATCAGAGTGACCAGACGCTAGTTAGACCACCGAGTGGTCGAGGCCGCGGTAGAGGTAAGGGATAGCCTGCGCAGCAACCGGGAGAGTACCACAGGATCCCCCTATCTATAAGGATCAAGTTCCTGCAGATGCTGTCCCAGCGGGACAGGCTCAGGCACCGGCAGTGCCTATGGTTATTTCGGGTTTTTAGGAGACCCTGTCTCAGATATTTACAGTGTGCAACAATTTGGATCAGGCAGTCGCCATGTCTTATACTGCCACCACAGCTCAGGCCGGGGGAGGCAATCAGACTCCAGCTGCCCGGGCACCTGAGCAGGCTACACAGGGTATTCAGGCATCGGGACCAGCCCCAGCTCAGGATTGTGTGGTCCTTGCTATGCTTGAGGACGAGCAACGCAGGTTGGAGACGTTCAGCAGACTTCAGCCTCCGACTTTCACCGGTATAGAGGGCGAGGATGCCCAGGGGTTCCTAGATATGTTCCAGAGGATACTACATACTGCGGGTATTTTGGAGACCAGTGGGGTCTCATTTGTTACATTTTAGATTGCGGGTGCTGCCTTTACTTGGTGGGAGTCATTCGAGAGGCGTTGGCCGGTTGGTTTAGCACCTCTCACTTGGTAGTAGTTCTCCACGATCTCTTTGGAGAAGTATGTTCCTCTGTCCCAGAGAGAGGAGCAGCGCAGGCAGTTTGAGCAGCTGCGCCATGGAGAGATATCAGTTAGTCCGTACGAGATGAGGTTTTCCGAGTTGGATAGGCATGCTTCTGAGATTGTCCCTACTGACAGGAAGTGGGTGAGGAGGTTTGTAGATGGTCTTTCTTATCAGCTCCGGCTATTAATGACTTGGGAGAGAGTATCGGGTGCTTCATTCGAGCGGGTTGTTGACATAGCTCGAGATATTGAGTCTGTTCGCCACCAAGAGCGGGAGGAGAGGAAGGCCAAGAGGCCTCGTAGTTCGGGAAGTTCTAGTGTGCTTCCTTCAGGGGGGCAATTTCAGCAGCGTAGGGTTCGTTTATTTAGGCCTCCTCAATCAGGCCGCCCAACATATAGTGGTGCATCTTTGGGCATGGTCCCCGTGGTTCTCACTTAGACCGTACTTCACTAGGTGCACTCCCAGCTGAGAGTGCAGCTCCAGCACCCCTAGTTCAGGGTTCTTCTATGCATGAGTCTTCCAGTGGCCGTTTGGGTGCTAGGAGTTTCTATCAGTCCACGCCTCCAGCTCCAGGGAGTTGTTTTGAGTGAGGAGAGTTAGGGCACGTGTGGAAGAAGTGTCCCTATCATTCCGGTGGATCTTCTCAGTAGAGGGGCCAACCCTCGACTTCAGCTCCAGTTACTTCACCACCAGCCCAGGCAGCTAGGGTTGATAGTCAGTCAACCAGAGGCCGCCCTAGGTGGGGAGGTCGAGCAAGGGGAGGTCAGGCTCGCATGTATGCATTTCCAGCCAGACCTGAGGCTATGGCCTCAGATGCCGTGATCGTAGGTATTGTCTCAGTCTGTTGCCGAGATACCTTTGCTTTATTTGACCATGGTTCTACATATTCCTATGTTTCTTCATATTTTGCCTATTTTCTGGATGTGCCCCGTGAGTCCCTAGTCGCCTTTATTCATGTTTCTTCGACTCTGGTGGGGGATACTGTTGTTATAGACCATGTGTATCGGTCGTGCATGATATATATTGGGGGTCTGGAGACCCGAGTGGATCTACTGTTACTCAGCATGGTCGATTTTGATGTGATATTGGGCATGGATTGGTTATCTCCGTGCCATGCTGTTCTTGATTGTCACGCTAAGACCATGACCTTAGCTATGCTAGGGATTGCAAGGGTTGAGTGGAGAGGTTCTTCTTAGTATAGGCCTAGCAGGGTGATTTCCTACCTGAGGGCTTAGCGCTTGGTTGAGAAAGGGTATTTATATTACTTGGACTTTGTAAGGGATGTCAGTGGTGAGACTCCCGCTATTCATTTAGTTCCTGTGGTCCGTGACTTTCCGGATGTGTTTCCTGCAGACCTGCCAGGCATGCCACCTGACAGGAATATTGATTTTGATATTGACTTGGTGTTAGGAACCCGGCCTATTTCTGTTCCACCTTATCGTATGGCACCAGCGGAGCTAAAAGAATTGAAGGAGCAGCTTCAAGAACTCCTGGATAAGGGATTCATTCCGCCTAGTGTGTCATCTTGGGGTGCACCCATGTTGTTCGTGAAGAAGAAGGACGGGTCCATGCATATGTGTATTCATTATCGGCAGCTGAACAGACTTACGGTGAAGAATCAATATCCCTTGCCCTACATTGATGATTTGCTTGACCTGCTTCAGGGAGCCAGAGTGTTTTCCAAGATCGACATGAGATCCGGGTATCATCAGTTGAAGATTCTAGATTCTTGATACACGCCATGTTTTCATACGTGAGAGTACATCGTACGTCAATTGATGTAAGCTAAGAAATAAGATTATATTTTATGGAATATAAAGAAATTTAATCATGTTACATTGGAGGTTACAAATATTTAAGATCATGAATAACGAGTACCAAGAGGTTTGGAAATCTTAGAAGTTAAACCAATTGATGAAAATAAGTTTCGTCGAAAGTCGACGAGTTTGGAATGTTATAACATGTACTTTAGGGTGAGACTATGGTTCATTACATGATAAGGAGGTTATGCTATAAGTTAATTTTTATCTTATGATAGTTGTGTTCTACATTTTGAAGTCAAGCAAGTTGTGGAACAAAATTCGGAAAAGGTCTTCACAAGTTACACTCATAATGTGCTTAAAATTAGGTCAAATGTAACCGAGATTTTCTCCCAATATACATGGTATTATTAGATGATATACCAACCAAATTTAATATCTATGAGTCTAGTTTCCAATGCATTAAACCGTTCATCGATACGATATATGAGTAGATAGATATTTGAAGTTTCGCGAGACTGCGCAGACATCATAAGTGACAAGTTGGTGGACCACTAGAGCTTTTTGAGAAATACGTTTCATATGCTATATGAGGTCTTATTGGGAAATATAATATACCAAGTTGAAGTTCTTGGAATTTAGTTTCCATCTCTCTTAACTGTTCGTCCATACGACATCAGGATAAAAAGATATAAGCGTCGGAAGATGGACCAATCCTAGGGTGCCAAGCTAGCACCTCTTTGACTTTTCCAAACTTGATATATATTAAACCTTCGGTCGGCTTTGTCTTAATTATTCATCATAAAACGACCAGAGAAAACCCATTAACATAACCTAAACCTATCTTCTAGGGTTTAAAAGAATATTATCATTACAGACAAGAAATCGAGAAGCAATAACATCAAAACGATCCCTATGACGTAAGTATCATTATACCGCCTCTCCATTTTTTTTTAGTTAGAGTTTTGGAAGGTACTTAATATTTAAGAAACGTCGAATATCTGTATTTAAGTTTTTAAATATCAGGGAAGGTTGATAAATATGTTTCCTAATTGTTAGAACTCACGGGACGGTGATCGGAAGCTGTGAGTTCGAGTTATTTGACTTGTAGCAGACTGTTTTGTGTTGTTGTTGGGCTGCGTGTTTTGCTACTGTTTTGTGGAATTTTGGAGGAGTAACAGTGTGTAGAAACACCATATAGATGTAGTTTTGTGATCTGGTCATTCATTGTAACATTTCCAGGTCGTTTGACACGACTACGTTGGTCGTCTTATGTGTGAAGTGATTAGGTTGTGTGTGGACTGTTTTGGGAGGCTCAATATGATTATTATTGATGTTGTTTGGGCTGTTTGGTGATTGTTTTTACTTGTGTGAAGTCATATAAATAGGGTAGGTGCTGTCCGTTTCATCATAAAATAGGTTGTGGTCGATACATAATAGTTATGACACTTAACCGATAACGATAGTGTCGTTTCTCTTATTGTAGATTAAGGAGTCATGACATTTAGCTTGAGGTTGGGACAGTATATACAAGTTATGTGAGGCTATCCCTTTCCTTCTTTTTCACTACTCCGATTGTACATAATGCAATGAACGAGCTTCCAAAGATACTCTACTCTTAGAAGCTAGCAGTACTTACATTGTTTCCCTTCTTATGGAACAATCGATGTTAAGGTTGCTTCTCTTATTCTTATATTATCAATGTTATTGGTACTTTCTGGTTCTTATAAGATTCTCGATTAATAGTTAGCCCTAATGATGTGTACGGAGAATATCGACCTTCTGTCGCTACGAAATGTTCAGAACATGATTCCAAAGAGTCCTGCATACATTATATATATGTATCTATTTTACTCTACTGAGTCGTTCTATAGTCGGCCGGGTATGGCACCTATTGTGCAACCACTGATCAGTTGGATTTATCGAGTCCTCTTTGAGGCCGGGTATGATGTGATGATGATGATGCCCACAGAGGCGAATGTTCTATGATGTTGATGATGGCCACAGAGGCGGATGTTTAAAAATATTATGTGTATATATGTATCATGCATTTCATGTTAAAGTCTCTAAGAAGAACTTAGATGCTACAGGTTGTATCTCCTGCATCTCTCTTTACATTACTGTTCTTATTTATGCTTTCCTGCCTTACGTACTCAGTACTTTATTCGTACTGACATCCTTTTATTTGTGGACGCTGCATGTCATGCTGCAGGTCTTGATAGAAAGGTAGACAAAGCTCCCCCACCACAATAGGCTTTCCAGTTCAGCCATTATAGGCGAGATCCATTCTCCGGAATTGCCGTGGTCTTGGTGTGCATTTTTTGTTATTGATATTATGGTTATGTCGGGGCCCTGTTCCGGCTATGTTGCATTGCTTATGTTCCTTTAGAGTCCCATAGACAGGTGTCGACTCATGTATAGTTTGGTATGCCTTGTTGGCTAATTTTTGTTGTATAGTCTTTCATGGCAGCGTTGTAGCTCGTACCTTTTATGTAGTTTCTTAGCAATCTTGTAATCCCACGTGATGTATGTTAATGATCCATATATACAATTTATATTGATCTCGTTATCCCTTAAAGATAATAAGAAGGTTAGATAAAATGTATGTTGGTGCTCGGCAAGTATGGCCCAGGTGCTAGTCATGATCCTCCAGTTTCGGTCGTGACAAACTTGGTATCAGAGCAGGTCTGTCCTAGGGGTTGTCTATGAGCCGTGTCTAGATGAGTCTTGTTTATGGGTGTGTTGTGCACCAAACTTATAAGCAAGAGGCTACAGGGCACTTATGACCGTTACTCTTTCTTCTTACTCTAGATCGTGTGGTAGAGCTCAATCGTAAGAACTCAATTTCCTCAATTCTATCGTATTTATAATACGATGATGCATACATATAGAAATATGGATGGTAAGATATTGCAATGTGGATGTGGAAGAGTTGAGTCAGAGGAACTCAATTTTGCATCATGCTTATGATGAGTAAATGTGAGGGCTTCAGCAGATCATGTGTGTACTAAGATGTGTTAGTTTCTTAATAAGGAGCTCTAAGGAAAGAATATTTATCTATCCATATGGTAAAAAGAAATAAGAGAATCAGAAGGTAGATACGAGTTTTACCAAGTAAAAGAAGCAAGATAAAGAGTGGTATAAGGTACCTAGTTAATAAAGATTATCGGTATTTATAATTTTGGTAGAGAAATATAACCATTTTTAGTTACTTTCAACGGTAACAGAGATATCTACAATTGTCCATACCAATCTCAATTATGACCTATGGGAGCTAACTGAAATAATTTAAGAGAAAGATAGGATACCAGGATCCAGCTAGGATTAGAGTAACCGAAAATTGTGGATATATTGTAATCATTATTTAACATTTTTGAAGGGTAGTGCAGAACATGGTAATAGTTCTCATTTGGAGATAGACATATGGTCACTCTAGAATAGAACAGTCAGATATGAATACTAGAATATTCAGAAATTTCAGAAGATAGGCACTAGGATCCTAGAAGGGATAAATATTTACCTTAGTATGACTCCAGTCACTAGTAAAGAAAAAAAAAGAATAAGAAGAATGTTAGGCGTCCCGAAGAGCTAGTGATATAAAGCAGGGGGTGCTAAATGTGAAGGAACGTCATGTTGAAATCTTTATAATAGGGCGATAGACAGAGATATTAAAATAAGAATAAGAAGAGATTAAATGAAACATTATGAGTAAGAGGTGATAAATGACTGATAGCTATAAATCAGAATATGATATAATGATAAAGTCTATAGTCAAGTGAAGGAAAAAAGAGAGAGGAGACAGGCCTTGAAAAAATACAAAAGTGTAAGCTATAAAGCCATACCCTCATTTCGAGAAATGAGTTGGTGACTCACACGTGATTACCATAAGGAAAAGTTAGACCCCCAAGTAATAGAAATTAGTATGGGATAGTAAACAAGAAAAAAAAAATCGAATGGTACCGCAAGGCGAGAAAAGTTAAGCTTAAGGCATAAATGTGCCAATTATACCACGTGTCACCCTTGTGTGTACGAAATTCAATTATACCCGGTGTAGAAGGGTTACCGCAAGGCGAGTAATGTCTGTGAAGATGTAGTAACAAAATGCCAAAGATGAAGAGGTAAATATCGAATGGTAAAGGAAGAATGTGGTAAAAAGGTGACAGGAATAAAATTGCATTTATTCATATCCTACAGATATAATATAACTCCAGAACATTATGCAAGCATGATGTTGGGGACAATCAATAAGGGTTTCGCACTCGATGATATTGATATATAAGTGGGAATGAAAACTTGATACATAAGGATCCCATAGAAGAGGTAAGTTAAGAAAAATGACATAACCCAAGAGGCGTTACATAAAATAAAGATATGAGAGTAGACCAATGGGTAGTCAGTAGTTGATTTAGGAAGATCCTAGCTATGGATAGATATGAGGATATAGGCAAATTAGTAGATCATGCAAGATAAACGTAGTGAAACCCAGCATAGGAAATTCAGTCTCGTAGATACAAAATCGTAATCCTCGAGAAATATTCAGACATGAGTTGGGGTAGTAGAAGGTACAATATAAGTGTTACGGAAATAAAAGAGAGTGCCACAATGGAGACAACTGAAATTTCAATTCAGAAGAAACCCTACAAGCACAAAGGCGTGTAGGTAAGTAACTAAGGATAATGATAGGCGAGTAAAACGTCAGAAATATCGTGGGATGTACAATGTAATAAGGTCTCAGCTTTATAAGAGTTAGAAGTTCTTCCCTAAGTACTAAAACGAAAGACTAGCTGAGGAAATAAGGAAGCAGGCTTCAACATAAGCATAGTGACCTAAATTAGAAATGGTCTTGTAACAGCAGTCTCACTATAATTTTGTATGCACTCCATAAAAAAGTGGAACCTATCGTAGCTAATGAACGGAAGAAGAAAAAAAATCAATAAAAAGTTAATAATTGAGGTCATATGAGTTAGGGAACTCCCGTATCCATGGGCACTAAGATAGGCCAAGTATCTATGCAGCAAGTGGAAAAACGACCAGGGAAGGTCAATCAACTGCAAGACCACCATCTTCAATGGCCAGTACTATTCTTGGTGGAAGAATAGAATGAAGGACCACCTTATTGGAGAGGACTATGAACTCTGGGACATAGTCACTGATGGACCACTTGCAACAATGAAGATAACTGTTGAAGGTGAAGATGTACCTAAGACTAGGGCTGACTGCACGGCTGAAGATTTGAAGAAATGGGAGAAGAGTGCCAAAGCAAAGAAGTGGCTAGTGTGTGGATTAGGACTAGATGAATACACTAGAATCCAAAGCTGCACCACTGCCAAAGAAATCTAGGATACTCTACAAGTAGCTCATGAAGGAACAACTCATGTGAAGAGGTCAGAGGTACACTACTATACTCTCAGTATGAAAACTTCACTATGAAAGAAGGAGAGACAATTCAGGAAATGTACACAAGGTTCACAACCATGAAAACTGAATTCATGTCTCTTGGAACAATCATACTTGAAGAAATAAGGTAGAGAATATCTTGACAAGGGTTCTACCTATCTCTTCGGAAAGAAAGATCACTGTTATCCAGGAATCCAAAAATATGGCAACTCTTAGACTGGATGAGCTTATTGGAAACCCCACTGCCTATGAACTCAGAAGGCAAACCATGAAGATGGATGCCCCAAAGAAGGAGAGAAGTCTAGAACTGAGGATCACTAAGGGAGCTGATCTGGAGGAAGATGAGATGGCCATGATAACCAAATAATTCAGAAACTTTCTCATGAAGAAGAAGGGCATCTCCATGGAGGAAACTCCAACAAGGCAAGGGCACCAGAAAGGTCAACTAATGAGGGATGCTATAAATGTGGCAAGACTGACCACCTCATTAAGAACTGTCCTCAGTGGGAATTAGAGTGGAAAAGGGAAAGATATGAGAGAAGGAACAGGAGGAAGGAACAGGTTCAACCCAAGACAAACACAACAAAATCTGTAGTTGTTGCTTGGGGGGGAAGTTCATATGAAGAATTAGAAAATGGTGAGACAGAAGATCAGGCTCTAATGGCAATTGAAGAATCTAATTAGTAGACTTATGAAGAACCAGAGGTATGTATCTCAGAATTTAAAACTAAAATAAAGTTTTTATCTAAGGTGAAACTCTCTGAGTTGCTACTTGACTTCATATATGTTTCTGAGGAAACAACCAAAGAGAAGGATCAACTATCTAAAGAGTGTGCAATGCTAAAAGTAAAATGCATGGACTTGGAGATAAGGGTTAGTGAATCTGAAAAGAAAAACATTGTCTTGATGAACCAGGTTCATCAACTCGAAACTGAGATTCTAAAGCTAAAATCTGAAAACTTAAAGTTAAGACTAGGATCCAGTAAAAATGTAGTTAAACACTCTCATGTTTTGTTAGAAAAAAACATAGGAAAATCAAAAGATAAGATGTATGCCAAGGACGAGGAAATAAGAAATCTTAATGAACAACTTAACAAAGTCAAACATGAATTAGATCGAACCTGTAAATGGAATAAATCCTCTAACGCCCTGATATGGCTTCAAGAGAATCACAATAGCAACAGAAGAGGGATTGTTTTTGGGATTCAATTGCCTAAGTGGGCTCCCAAAAGCAAGTATCTCACTCTTCCTGAAAATAAAATCTGCACCCATTGTGGGAAGACTGGCTACTATAAATATGAGTGTGTTGTAAAAGAGAAGGCCAGTCAGAAAAATGAGAGATTCGTTAAAAGGAAAAACTGGCTACCAAACTTGGCCAGAAAAAATCTGATTCATCCATTCTCTCATAGAAAAGGACCCAAACTAGTTTGGGTTCTTAAAACTAACCCCTGATTTCCTTTTGTAGGTTCAAGTGAGAGGAGGTAGGTTTATTTGGTACTTGGATAGTGGCTGCTCAAAATATATGGCTGGGAACATGGAACAGTTCCTTTCACTTGAAAGTCTCAAAGGAGGAAATGTCTCTTTTAGAAACGGAAACAAAGGTGAAATCATTGGGGTTGGTAAAGTAGGTAAGGATGATACACGATCTATTGAACATGTGCATCTCATAGATGGATTGAAATATAGTCTGATCAGTGTATCACAACTATATGACAGAGGTAACCTGGTTCCTTTTACTTCCACAAAATGTTTTGTGATCAACCTGCTTACTAACAAGATTGTTTTGCAGGGAAAAAGAATGAATACATCTATGTCATAGATTTGTCCACACTATTTGAAAATGAACTCACTTGTCTAAGTGTGTTGGACAGTGATCCCCTCATATGGCACAAACGACTTGGTCATACAAGTCTAACTCAGCTTAATAAACTCGTCTATAAGGACTTAGTGGCAGGACTTCTTAACATTGAGTTCAAGGAAGACAAAGTTTGTGAGGCATGTGCCAGGGGGAAGCATGTAAGGTCCTCTTTCAAAAGTAAGAAAATGGTCAGTGCCACCAAGACGTTGGAACTGGTTCATATGGATCTATGTGGTCCTATGAGAACTTTAAGTAGAGGTGGTAAGAGATATGTGATGGTGCTAGTTGATGATTTTTCAAGGTTCACTTGGACCTTATTCTTGTCATCTAAGGATGAAGAAGTTGATATGTTCACCACATTTACTAAGAAAATTCAAAATTAATTGGGACATCAACTGGCATCAATAAGATCGGACCACGGTACTGAATTTGAGAATATTAAGTTTGCTGAGTTTTGTGATTAACATGGTGTTAATCATAATTTTTCTTCTCCTAGAACCCCATAGCAAAATAGGGTTGTTGAAAGGAAAAACAGAACTAGATATGCCAAGAACCATGCTTCTATCAAGCAAACTACCTCACAGCTTCTGGGTAGAAGCAAATAAAACTCCATTTTACATTATTAATAGATGCATGACCAGACCTCTGGTAGAGAAAATCCCTATGAATTACTATAATGGAGAAAGCCCAACATATCCCATCTTAGGGCTTTTGGATGCAAGTGTTATGTGCATAATAATGGCAAAGATTCTCTAGGAAAATTTGATCCCACAAGTGATGAGGGAGTGTTCTTGGGATATTCAACAAATAACAAATCTTATAAAAAATATACAATTAAATAACTATGTGTGTAGAAGAAAGTTTACATGTTTTCTTTGATGAAACTAACGCTTTATCTGAGAGACAGAAACCAGAAGATGAGGAGCTTGGACTAGTGAGGAGCAATGACCACATTGAAGCACCTATGGTAGATGGGCCAAGTTCAACAACCGCACGAAATTTAACAGGGGGAATTCTACATGGAAATACTGGCCCTAATCCTGTTCCACAACTAGAAGACAACATGGAACAATCCAAAAGTGAACAACTGGTACTCAAACCACACAGATATCAGAGTTCTCACCCTCTTGAGAACATCATCACAGATTTGAGATCTGGAATCAGAACAAGATCCTCCTTGAATAATCTGTATGCGTTTGATGCATTTCTATCCTTTATTGGACCAAAGAACATTGCTGAAGCCCTGCAAGATGCTGACTGGGTAACATTCATGCAAGAAGAGCTGAATCAATTTGAGAGGAGTCAAGTATGGCACTTGGTACCCAGGCCACTAGACAGATCAGTAATTGGCACCAAGTGGGTATTCAGGAACAAGCTTGATGAGGATGGAATTGTTACAAGAAATGAGGCTAGATTGGTTGTTCAAGGATACAGCCAAGAAGAGGGAATTGACTATGATAAGACCTTTGCCCCTGTGGCAAGATTGGAGCCAATCAGACTTCTTATAGCATTTGATGCACACATGGAATTCACTCTTCATCAGATAGATGTAGAGAGTGCCTTTATTACTGGCTATTTGAAGGAAGATGTATTTGTCAAAAAACCTCCTGGTTTTGAAAGTAAAGAGTAACCTAATCATGTATATAAACTTGACAAGGCTCTCTATGGTCTCAAGCAAGCGCCTAGAGCTTGGTACGACAGATTGTCAAAATTCCTGCTGGAACATGGGTACAAACGAGGCAAGATAGACAGTACTTTGTTCCTAAAGGAAAGGGGAAAAGATATTCTGATGTACAAATATATGTTAATGATATCATATTTGGGGAAATTACTGAAAATCTTAGCAAGGAATTTGCAACATTAATGGGGAGTGAATTTGAAATGAGTATGATGGGTGAACTAACCTTCTTCTTAGGTTTGCAGATCAAACAAACTCCACATGGAACAATGATGCATCAACAGAAGTACGTAAAAGAACTTCTCAGGAAATTCAAAAATGGAGGATTCAAAGGAGATAGATACCCCAATAGCCAGAACTACAAAATTGGATGTGGATAAACCTGGTTCATCCGTTGATCAAAAGACATACAGAGGGATGATTGGGTATCTACTCTATCTTACCACAAGTAGACCTGATATAGTGTTCAGTGTGGGACTGTGTGCTAGGTTTCAAGCCAATCTAAAGGAGTCTCACCTCACTGCAGTAAAAAGAATTTTAAGATAGCTGAAGGGCACCACTGATCTGTGCCTTTGGTATCCTAAAGCTAGTAACTTTTACCTTGTAGGATATGCTGATGCTGATTATGCAAGTTTCCTGGTTGACAGGAAAAGTACTTTAGGTATGGCTCACTTTTTGGGCTCCTGCCTTGTCTTTTGGGCCACCAAGAACAAAATTCAGTAGCCTTGTCTACTGCCGAGGCTGAATATATGGATGCAGCCTCTTGTTGTGCCCAGTTGCTATGGATCAAGCAACAACTCCTGGACTTTGGTATAGATGTGGGATGCATTCATGTTTACTGCGATAACACTAGTGCAATCAGTATGACTAAGAACCCGGTTCATCACAAGAGAACTAAGCACATAGATGTTAGGCACCATTTCCTAAGGGATAACTATGAAAAAGGAATGATCTCAATCAAATTCTGTGCTACTGATCGTCAAATTGCTGATATATTTACCAAAGCATTGAGTAGGGAGCATTATGAGAGAAACATGCTTGAATTAGGGATGATTATGATCACCTAATTGAAAAATAGAATTGAAAAAAAAAAGGTTTTGTTTGGCTAAAAAATTTTAATTAGGTACGTAATCAGATTAATCATTGCTCGGTACTATGTCTTTATTGCCATACTCTTCTGCAATGTATTAATATGATTCCCTAGTCACTAATGATCTTTCTCTAACTTTGTGAATTGAGGCAAAAATATTTTTAACAAGATAAACCTGGTTCATCCATGCTGGTCTACGTGACTAACAAGGTATGTTCTCATCTCCATACATGTATTAATTCAATTACAGTCATACATGAGTAGGACTCTATCCATTTATGGTTAAAATTCAAGTCTCGTACTTACCCAAATGATGAACCAGTTTCAAGAATTCCCGTCTCAATTAATTAGCCTAGTTTTAAGGGGAAAGTAACTGCTAATCAATGTCCAATTGCTGACAGTTCTTAATCGATTGCAATCCTACTTGGTTAATACATTTATGATGAAATCTCCGCAGCCACAAGTTATAAATAGGCCATCATTACTCATTTTTGCATAAAAAACCCAACGAACCTTGTTTAACTCACTCAACTCAAAATCCCTACTGCCTTTTATTTTCTTCTCTATCTAACCAAATCAAAATCATGTTGTCTCCTCCACCAGCTTCTTCTGACTCATCCCCAAATAGAGATTATGATGGGGGAAACTATGAATCTATTCAAACTCTCCCTCAGTCTATAGTTCCGAGTCTCCTGAAAAAATCATCAACCCCAGAACACTCTACAATCCCTGAACCCACACCAAACCCTACCCCAGCCCCCAAAACCCGTCGGGTTAATGTTCTTGCACGTAAATCTATGAATTCTGGTTCAAGAGAAAAATTATTGGAAGAATTGTTACGAGCTGAGGAAGTCTCTAAACAAGAATTATCCGATGATTCATTTAAATCAGCCAATAAAGATGAAGCACCTCGTTCATCCAGTGCTGAGAAAGGTAATACTGAAGTTACCTCTGATTTACATTCTGCTGAGAATCGATTTGTGTTGGTGGAGTCTGTGGTGGATGTGGAAGTGCCAAGAACACAAAGAAAATTTGGGAAAAAGAAAAACCTTCTGAACGAGGGTGAAGTAGATGTGAGGGGATCCGGGGAGGATGGTACCACGCTTGCAATTTGTGGCCCCATTCTTGTAAATCTTGAAGATGATGTCATGGTTTTAGGGGGAACTACTGAAGTTGAGGAAGCTGCTGCTGGGTTGGAGAAGTTAATGAAGGAAATAGATGAACATGTTTCTTCTTGGGAAGAAACTTTGGCTGAAAGACTAAAGAAGTTAGGGGACTCATACAACCCTAAGAAGAGAAGGACTCCAACTGAGGGTTATGAAGACTACATGAGGCAGAGATCGTTGTGTTTAGATGGAATGGACTCAGCTCTCAATATCACCAGATTCTTCTGCGACAATGAGAAGGAGATTGAACCTAGGGCTGTGTACAAGAGTAAGATGAAGCCTGAGCACAATTTGTTCTTTGAATTTGTGATCAAGTTCCTGCTGCCCAAACAAGAACGAAGACACACTGCTAACTACATGGATTTAACCCTCATGGAGTGTCTGTAGAGAGGCAAGCCGATTAATTGGCCAACTCTTATCATCCAGCTCTTGAACAGAGTGGTGAATGGCACCAAAGCACATGCGATCCCTTATGGCTTTATTTTGACTGTCGTTCTTGCTCATTTTGGAGTACCTACAAAGAAGGCTGAGATGGCTACTGCTAAGGATTTCTTTGGGAAGGACACTCTATTGTCTTGTGATTATACTATCAATTCCCCGGCAGGTGAGCCTGCTTCATCTCGGAAGCTACCAGTCAACAACAAGGTCCGTACTCATGTGCAAGAAAGCGAGTTAAAGGATATGAAGATCCTTCCATTGAGGTCTCACTTAATTGATGTGGAAGTTGAGCGTGATGCTCTCAAAGCTGAGTTAGCAAAGGAGAAGGAGAAAAAGGAAGGTGTTTTACACCAAATGCTGTCCTTTTCTACAAATCAAGAACCCAGCCTCATCTGCACCCTCCCAGCCTTAGGAATGTCCAGTGCTACCCCCTCCAAACCTACCAAGTGTCCAGTTCGGGACAGTGTCTAGTTTTTGTTTCAGTTTTTCTCATGACTTGGCTGTTTTGATTTTAATCTGTTTTGGTGTTGATCATCCCTGTCAATCAATGAAAGCTTCCTGTTTTTAAAAATGTCTTAATTTCTTATTTATCTTACATTATTAGTTTCTTGTGATGATTAATGATGTTTGCACCTGTAGTTTCCTAAATTGTCCATGAGTGAGAATTAAAAACTGGTATCATTTTGCAACTTTTTGATGATGCCAAAAGGGGGAAGATGTATTGTGGTATTGGTTCAAACTTTTCAACAAGTGATATTTTTAACCTAATGAACCTGGTTCTCAATGATTAATGCTTAAAAATATACAAAGTGTTTGAAGTGTATATAGGATAAAAGCACAGAGTTTGTCATCATCAAAAAGGGGGAATTTGTTGGCCTATGTCACTGAATGGGTTTGGCCGATTGACAAATATTGACAAGATCAACCAGGTCCATCAAATTATACACATCTGAACAGAGCGGTTGACATAAGAATCGTACAAGCATAGGAGATATCAGTGATTGCTGAGTATCAAAAAACTAAGAGGATGTCTCTAAATACGAAAAGATTGCAAACTGATGTAGATGAAATGAGTTGAATTCAGCAAGGACAGAAACGAAGGAAGGAAGTTGAGTTTGATAAGAACTTGTTCTCCCAGGTAAAATCAGACCAGAACTCAACTAACTCTATAAATACTCAAAGTATTACTGCTGAAAGACATGACACAAAAAGACGCACAAAGGGCTAAATTGAATCAAGTTCTGTAAGCAAAATTCCCAGGTTATTTGCAAGCAGAAGTAATGTGCAAAGGTTACAGTTCAACTAGAAGAAACAGTTCCATATGCTTATCATTGAGTCTAGTTGGTTGCAATAGAAGTTTTAACATTGTATCTTTTTAGCTTTCTTAGAAGCAAATTGCAATAGGTACACACTGTTCAAGTTAGAGTTAGCTTGACGTCTGTAGAAATTAGCTAGAGGCTAGTTGATACAAAGAGGATTAGAGTTAGTCCTAGGATTACAAAAGAGTTTATTTTGTAAGTCTGTTTTGCTCAGAGTTTTTAGAGAAGTGTTTGAGCAAATCCTACTGAGGAGTAGGTCGTGGTTTTTTCACCTTTTGAGCCAGGTGTTTTCCACGTAAAAATATTTGTGTCTTTACATTACTGATTTATTATTCCAAAAATAGTAGTAAGTAGTACACCAAGAAGAACCAGGTTCTTCTTATTAGACAGCACTCGAAAATTGGGTACTACACAATTAACTTATAATATTGTGTATTATTGACGTCTAAAATATCACCATACAATTCCAATGTTTAAGAATGCTTGGAATGCGACTCCAAACCTCCAACGTGCAATTTTATTCGGATTTCGACATCCTCTTTTTCCCCCGGACTAGAGTCAATTTCAACCAAATTGTCACTTACACCAGTCTAATTCCTCATATTTCTTGGCATCACTAATACTCATGGAGTCGGTTGGCGGATGTTCAGGTCTTGATTCCTCGAGGTAAAGCTCACTTTTTTCCTTGGAATTGGACTCTTCTTAGCTTTCTTCCACACTTTCAAGTTGAGAGGCATAATGAGCCTCCGTTAATGATTTAATTTGATCCTCCAAAGTGCGGATATGGTCATCATTTTGAGTCACATCATGTTTCAATTCCTCGAGTGCAAAGTTTCCTCATTTTCAAGAATAGTCTCCAACATGAGCATCATCCTCTCATTTTGAGAATTTGAGAGTTCTTCTTGGTTTTGATCAAGTGTGATGGAAGGATTTTCAACTTCAACCTCCAAGGAAGGTTCCTGGCTATCACTCACTTCCGAGGCTTTTTGAACCCTAACGGTTTCAATCATTTCATCCATTTGTGAGTGCAACCTTTCAAGTGCCAATTCAGTTTTGAGGCTAAGCACTCCAACATGATCTTGAACTCTCCATTTCGGCCATGCTCCATTTTTTCCACTTCCTCATCACTAAAATTTCCATCACAAAAAGTAGAATCATCATAGCGGTGGATCGGGGAAGGGAATGACAAATAAGCACAATCATCCTAATGACCATTTTGAAACCACACCTATCACATATACTCCACTCATGGGTTTGAGATTGTGTGCACAATCCATTCCCGGGAGAATTTAAACAATTTTTCCACGAGTGTGGTCCTCCACAATAAGGACAAAGGTCATCAAAGTATGAACAACTACCACCCGACCAATCTTCATTATATGATGCCATTTTCTTAATCAAAAATCAAGAAAATAAATAATGAACAAACAAGAAAAATAGACCAAGGTAAGAAAAATAATTTCATGAATATTCATAAGTTTGGACCAAAGCACTTATGCTTATTTTTCGAACAACCTAAATTAACCCAATTTTTCCCCGACAACGGCGCCAAGATTTGATATGCTCAAATTACACCTTAAAATAGTGTAAACCATCTATGTCAAATATAGTAACCCAACTAGGTTGGGGTCTAATCCCACAGAGAATAATATTTAGACGATAAGGAATGTAAGAGAATTATATCTAAATGCAAAAATCTAAACACTTAGATTTTGGTTGTGAAAATATTTATATCTAAATGTAAAAATGTAAATAACCTAGAAAGAAAGTAATATGATCAATGGCAACAAGTATGGATGCATCGGGAATTATACTCAATTAACGATCCAATGTATTTCACGATTTTACAAATATGAGTGAGTTTATATTAATTAGCCACGGATAATAATGCTTAATTAGCTTCTTCCAAAGACTAACAAGAGTTCCAAATTGAATTATTCCTAACCCAATTAAGAGATTAAGCACACCCGGATATGGCTACAAGTAGTTCAATCCTATTCCTAGGTAGAATCTATAAAAGGATGGTTAAAACCTCAAGTTCTTGTTAATTAATCTTTCCCAACCCCAAATTATCTTTTCCAAAATTAATTCAGAGTTAATGAGAGAGTCCTAGGATTAGCTAATTCCTTCGTAAACATTAAATAACAAGAATAATTAAAGAAACGCTAACTCATTTCATAAAAGAATAAAAATCATTCAACACATAAGCACAACAAGGTATTTAATCCACACTTTAACTATGAATATTTCCATAAACAAGATTGAAGTGTTGGAATTAAATTCTACACACTTAAATATTCAATACAAAGCAAGGAAATGAAGAAATAAACATAAATGGGTAAGAAATCTTTAACCACAAGCTTGAAATCTTCAAAACCCAAGTGTCTGTGCAAACCCTAGGTTCAAAACTTGTTCTACTCTTGTGTGTCTATTGAAAATAAGCCAAAAGATGTCCAAAGATATCTGTTAGGTCGAGTATATGTGGGTTTGCTATTGGGAAAATGTTATTTTACAAATCTATTCAGGTCTGATGGCCGTTAACCGCACCTGCGGACAAATCCTCACAGGTGCGACTCCGCAGATGAAGATTCCACATCGCACGTGCGATTCCAAGTGATATTATTCTTTTCTACATATGCGGACAAAAATACTGCATCTGCGGTTTCGCATGTGCGGATACGACGTTGCAGGTGCGACCTCAGCACAGTTGAGCCAGTTTCGCAGGTGCGATGTCGCATGAGCGACCAAAAGTCCGCATGTGCCGAATCACTGAAAGATTTTGTGCTTTTTCCACCAATTTGTGCTCAATTCCACTTCAAATCAACGCTAATCACTTCATGGAATCATTTCCCTAAAAGTCGAACAATACACACCATAAACGACCTCATGTTATCATCAAAGGATGCAAAATCTAGCGAAAAAGAGCTAAAATGAGTGGTAAAATCACCACTCGTCAACACCCCCAACTTAAAGCTTTTGCTTGTCCTCAAGCAAATCAAAAACAACAACTCAATGAGGTTCTACCATTTAAAGCACAATTCGTATTGCTATTATTTACAAATCACATTCTCCAACTAAGCATTATACTTATAGATTTGGTTTGTACTAATAATTAGGCACAAATATGCATCTCACCCGAATAACTCCCTCATTAAAAAAACCAACTTCAAGAAGTGTAAGGGGGTTTCAAAATAATCAAGTGACAAGAATAAGCCTCAAGGAGTGACTCAAAAGCACTGTTCTACTACATATGCTCAACTCATTCATTTTCAGATATATAATACCTCAAACAGCCCAATGAACCGATGGCTCAACATGCCCTTCTTCCCGAACCGCATAACACCCTTAATGGGTGACACATTCAGCAAAACCTTCTCCCCAACCATGTAAGACACATCACAGACCTTCTTGTTGGAATAACTCTTCCGTCAAGACTACGTTGTGCGAAGTTGCTCCTGAATCAATTTAACCTTGTCCAATTCATCCTGAACCAAGTCTGTATGCAAAAGCCTAACCTCACCGTGCTCAAACCAACCCACCAGAGATCTACACCGCCTCCCATACAAAGCTTCATACGGGGTCGTCTGAATGCTCGACTGATAGTTGTTGTTGTAAGCAAACTCCGCGAGTGGCAGAAACTAGTTGCATGAACCTCCAAAATCAATGACACACACATGTCGCATATCCTCAAATATCTGAATAGTTCGCTCGGAATGTCTGTCCATCTGAGGGTGAAATGTTGTACTCAACTTCACCTGAGTGCCTAACTCTCGCTGGAAGGCTCTCAAAAACTGCGATGTGAACTATATGCCTCTATCTGAAATGATGGTAACTAGCATACCGTGAAGGTGAACAACTCTCTTATGTAAATCTCAGCCAACCACTCTAACAAATAAGTAGTACCCACAGGAATGAAGTGTGCGGACTTGGTCAGCTGATCCACAATCAAATAGCATTGACCTTCCTCGAAGTCCGTGGGAGCCCAACTACGAAATCCATGGTGATTTGTTCCCACTTCCACTCTGAATCTCTATCCTCTGAAGAAATCCACCCGGCATCTAATGCACATACTTTACCTGCTGACAGTTAAGTCACCGAGCTACAAACCCAACTATGTCATTTTTCATTCTCCTCAATCAATAGTGTTGTCTCAAGTCCTGATACATCTTTGCGACATCCGAATGGATGGAATACTGCGAGCTATGGACCTCCTCAAGAATCAATTCTCGTAGCCCAACCACATTAGGCACACAAATCCGGCCATGCATCCTCAACACTCCATCATCTCCAATAGTCACATCTCTAGAATCACGGTGTCGAACCTTGTCCTTGAGGACAAGAAAATGAGGATCATCATAGTGGTGCTCTCTGATGTGATAAAATAAGGAAGAGAAACCAAACAGTCTAGAACCCGACTTGGCTCCAAAACATCTAATCTCACGAACTGATTGGCCAAGGCCTGAAAATCAACGGCAAAAGGTCTCTAACCAACAGCAATGGATGTAAGACTACACATACTGACTGTCTTCCTACACAAGGCATCGGCCATAACATTGGCCTTCCCTGGATGATACAGAATAATAATATCATAGTCCTTTAGCAACTCCAACCACCTCCGCTGGCTCAAATTTAGATCCTTCTATATGAAAAAGTGCTGGAGGCTCTGGTGATCTGTAAATACCTCACAAAACACACCATAGAGATAGTGCCTCCAAATCTTCAATGCATGAAAAATTCTAGCCAACTCCAAATCATGAACAAGGTAGTTCTTCTCAGGGGTCTTCAACTGGCGTGAAGCATAAGCAATCATTCTACCTCATGCATCAAAACACACCCAATACCGATCCGAGAAACATCACAATTCACTTATAAAAACCAGAAGTTGATGGTAGAACTAGAACTGGAGTTGTGGTAAAGGCAGTCTTGAGCTTATGGAAGCTTTCCTCACACTCATCTGATCACCTGAAAGGAGCACCCTTTCGGGTCAATTTGTTCAAGGGCAATGCAATAGACGAAAAACCCTGCACGAACCGACGGTACTACCCAACCAAACCAAGAAAGCTCCGAATCTCCATAGCTGAGGAAGGTCTGGGCCAATTCTTAATCGCCTCTATCTTTTTTGGATCCACCTAAATACCCTTGCTGTACACTATGTGCCCCAATAACGCTGCTAAACTGAGCCAAAACTCACACTTGGAGAATTTGGCATAAAGCTTCTCCTCCCTCAACCGCTACAACAAAATCCTCAAATGGTGGGTGATGCGAGACTAAATTGCATGGTTTAGCATGTGATATACCTTACATTTTATGAGCATTAATGATAAAATTACACTTGTTATGTGCTTAATGGAGTTTATTTTATGTGTAGGTGAATTGGAAATGGAAACGGAGCTAAAGGGATGCAAATACGTCAAAAATACGCAAAAGGAGACGCCCGGGCGATAGCCGGGCGTTTGCCCCCTAAAGCCAGGCCCCCCCTGGCGTTAGGGGGGCGTTTACCCCAAAATTGCCTGGCCCCCCCTGGCGTTAGGGGGGCGTTAGGGCCCAAACGCCAGGCCCCCCCGGCGTTAGGGGGGCGTTAGAGCCCAAACAACAGGGGTCTCCAGTGTTGTCCAATTCCGAGTTTGACGAGTTTAAGTGTTTCCCAAGTGAAATAGAAGTCTCCTACACGGTTAGGGTTCGCCCTAAACCTATAAATAGACTCCTAAAACAGAAATAAAGGAGGAATTTCGTGGATCAACAACAAAACAAGAAGAAAATTCCATTGAAGAGCAAGAACACAATTTCTACAATTTAGTAATTCTTATTTTATATTTCTATTATGCAATTGTTTGTAGTTTTGTTTAGTTTAAACATGAGTAGCTAAGTTTTAATCTAGGGTTTTGGTAGAACCCGTTGGGGATGAATTTCTTTTGATATTAATATATTTTGGTTGATTATTCTCTATTTGTTCAACTACGTTCTTATTGTAGTTAATTGAATGGCCATCAATTAGCTGTGCCTATTTAGTATGTATCTACTCGAGAGAGAGTGCATATTTAGGTAATTGTTTGAACAACACCACTCCCAGAGTATAGACGAAAGTCATAACCGAGGGTTTAGAGGTTGGATTAGAGATAACGATACCTCGGGTGCAATCTAAAGTGAACTGTATTGCGATCTAGCTAGCGTAACTTGAGAGAGTGCGTCTAGTAAATTATCATAATTACTTGAGAGAGATTTATGGTAGATAGAGAGTTCATGATTGATAGAGACGATTAATTAAGCTATAAGAAGTATCGGAGAAAGAATTCACCAACGGGGGAAACCATAACCTTAGACCTTTAATATTATTGTTTACATTAAATTGTTAGATTAATTACTAGTTGATTATTTTGTTAGTAGAATTAGTTAAACAACACAAGTTGATATTCAAAAGTCTTGAGAAAATTGATTAAACACCAGTTTAGTATTTAATAAATTCAACTGATACGTTCAATTCCTCGTGGGATCGACTTTGGGCTTAATACCCCAGATTTATATTTGCAACGCCTATTTAGTCTTTATAGAAGACATAGTTGAGCGTGATCAAATTTTGGGTGGGCATGCTCCTCCTGGCTAAGGGAGTACACCAGGATATCATCAATGAATACAATGACAAACGAGTCAAGATAACGCTGAAATACATTGTTCATCAGATGGATGAACGTCGTTGGGGCGTTTGTCAGCCCAAAAGACTTCACAAGGAACTCATAATGACCATAACGGGTCCTGAAAGCTGTCTTAAGATATCCGAGTCCCAAATCTTCAACTGATGATACCTAGACCTCAAATCAATCTTGGAGAACACCCGCGCTCCCTGAAGCTGGTCAAATAGATCATCAATATGCAGGAAAGGATACTTGTTCTTGATTGTGACTTTGTTCAACTACTTATAACTAATGCAAATTCTTAGAGTACCATCTTTCTTCTTCATGAACACAACAGGTGCACCCCAAGGTGACATAATAGGCCTAATAAACCCCTTATCAATGGGTTCTTGAGATGCTCAGTCAATTTCTTTAACTCGGCTAGTGCCGTACGATACGGTGGAATAGAAATGGACTGGGTGCCCGGCACCAAGTTAGTACCAAATTCAATATCCCTGTCAGGCAGCATGCCCTGCATGTCTGCAGGAAACGCATCTGGAAAATCTTACACCACCGGAATAAAATCAATAGTAGAGGACTCTACACTAACATCCCCCACAAAGGCCAAAGAAGATAGACAATCCTTCTCAACCATCCGTTGAGCCTTCATGTATGAAATCACTCTACTGGGAATATAGTCTATAGAGCTGCTCCACTAAACCCTCGGCAACCCCGAAATCCCCTACGTCACGATCATAGCATGACAATCTAGAATTATGTATTGACCCAAGTCACTGCATGGTTTTGAAGATTGAGAAATACTGCCCAGTTGAACCAGGTCCATCAGGGCAAACATCTCGAACGAACCAATTGGCACAAGAACCGTACATGCACAGGAGATAAACGTGATATGTGAATTATCCACGAACTAAGAGATTGTCTCCTAATGTGAAAAGGTTGCAAATAAATAAGGGGTTTGAGTTCGAGTTCAGGAAGGACAGAAATAAAGGAAGGAAGTTGAGATAAACACAAACTCTTCCACCAAGGAAGAGTTGCATTAGAATTAAACCAGAACATCTTAACTTTTGGTGCTATATAATGTTGAATTATTCCTACTGAAGATAATTCTCACAAAGACAGAATTGAAGAAAGAACTGAAGGCCAAATTACCAGAGAAATTTTGCAAGTAGAATCCTTGTGCGGTACAAAGGCTACTGACCAACTAGAAGAACCAGTTCCATCTGTTTGCCTTCGAGTCTAGTTGGTTGTAGTAGGTGATTTAGTATTGTATATTTCAGATTTATTAGAAGCAATTGTAATAGGTACACATTGTTTGAGTTAGAGTTAACTTGAAGCTTGTCGTAATTGGCTAGAGGTTAGGTTGCTACAAAGGGATTAGAGTTAGTCCTTAGGTTTACAAAAGAGTTTATTTTGTAAATGTTGTTTGGCTTAGATTTGTAGTGAAGAGTTTGGGAAAATCCTACTGAGGAGTAGGTCTTGCTTTTTTCACCTTTTGAGCCAGGTGTTTTCCACGTAAAATTTTCTGTGTTTTTACTTACTGCATTTATTATTTCGCACTAGTAGCAGTTGGAACACCAAGAAGAAACAGGTTATTCTATTGAGGCAGAACTCAAAAAATTGGACACCACATAAATCACCCCCCCCCCCCATAAATCCCCCCCCCCCCCCTTGTGTGGTATTGAAGTATAAAACATCAATTGGTATCAGAGCAGGTCATCCTTGAAAAGGCTAACACCTTGGAAAATATCAGAATGAGTGCACCACCTGGAAACTGGGAGGGTCAATCAACTGCAAGGCCATCACTCTTCAATGGCCAATATTACTCTTGGTGGAAGAACAAGATAAAGGACTAACTGATTGGAGAATACTATAAACTCTGAGACATAGTCACTGATGGTCCTCAAGCTACCATGATGAAGACTGCTAAAGGTGTAGATATACCAAAGACTAGAGAAGATATGAAGAAATGGGAAAAGATTGCAAAGGCCATGAAGTAGCTATTGTGTGGACTAGGTCCAAACGAGTATAGGAGAATCCAAAGTTGCACCATTGCCAAAGAAATCTGGGATACCTTGCAAGTAGCCCATGAAGGAACACCTCAGGTAAAAAGATCAAGAGGTACTCTTCTATACTCAAAATATGAAAACTTCACTATGAAAGAAGGAGAGACAATCCAAGAGATGTACACAAGGTTCACAACTTTTACAAATGAACTTAAATCTCTTGGTAGAGTCATTCTTGAAGAGGACAGAGTAGAGAAGATCCTGACAAGGGTCTTACCAATCTCCTGGGAAAGCAAAATCACTGCTATCCAGGAATCCAAAAAGATGGCAACCCTCTGATTGGATGAACATTGGAAACCTTACTGCCTATGAACTTAGAAAGCAGACAATGAAGATGGATGGTCCAAAGAAGGAGAGGAGTCTAGCACTGAGAATCACTAAGGGAGCAGATCTTAAGGAAGATGAGATGGCCATGATTACCAAAGTGTTCATAAACTTTCTAATAAGGAAGAAGGGCATCTCTAGAGGAGTAAATTACAAGAAAGAAAAAAGCTCCAGAAAGGGCAACCAATGAGGGATGCTACAAGTGTGGAAAGGCTGACCATCTTATCAAGAACTGTCCTCAGTGGGAAGTGGATGGAAAAATGAGAGATATGAAATAAGGAACAGGAAGAAGGAACAAGTCCAACCCAAGAAAACCACAAAAAGAGCTGTAGGCCATACTTGGGGGGAAAGTTCATATGAAGAATCAGAAGATGGTGAGAATGAAGATCAGGTGATCATGGAAATTGGAGAATCCGATGAGGAATCACATGAAGAACCAGAGGTAAGTATCTCCCATCTTAAAATAGAATAAAGTTCCTATCTAAAGAAAAAACTCTCTGAGTTGCTACTTGATTTCATGGATGATTCTGAAGAAAAAACCAGAGAAGGAACAACTCTCTACAGAATGTGAAATGCTAAAAGCAAAATGCATGAACCTGGAAATCAGAATAAGTGAAACTATAAAGAAAAAAACTATCTTGTTGAACCAGGTTCATCCACTTGAAACTGAGATTCTAAAATTAAAATCTGAAAACTTAAAGCTAAAACTAGGATCCAGTAAAAAGGTTGTTGATCACTATCATATCATGTTAGAAGCAAAGTCGGAAAACTAAAATATAGGATATATGCCAAGGATGAACATATAAGAACTCTTAAAGAATAAATTGACAAAGTCAAACATGAATTAGATCGAACTTGTAAATGGAATAAATCCTCTGATGCCTTGAT
The DNA here is from genome assembly GCA_005239525.1 of Nicotiana knightiana. NCBI lineage: Eukaryota > Viridiplantae > Streptophyta > Magnoliopsida > Solanales > Solanaceae > Nicotiana > Nicotiana knightiana. The sequence continues at coordinate 248,068 of ML380603.1, read as the reverse complement.
ATGGCTTCAAGAGAATCATAGTAGCAACCGGAGAGGGATTGGCTTTGGGAGTCAATTGCCCAAGTGGGATCCCAAAAGCAGGTATATCACTCTTCCTGAGAATAAAATCTGCACCCACTACAAAATTGAGTGTACTGCAAAAGAGCAGGCAGTCGAAGAAATGAGAGTTTTGTTAAAAAGAAAAATTGGCTACCAAATTGGGCTAGAAAAAGCTTGATTCATCCATTCTCTCATAGAAAAGGACCCAAACTAGTTTGGGTTCTCAAAACCAACCCCTGATTCTTTTTTGTAGGTTCAAGTGAGAGGAGGCAACCAATATTGGTATTTGGATAGTGGTTGCTCAAAGCATATGACAGGGAACATGGAACAGTTCCTTTCACTTGAAATCCTCAAAGGCGGAAATGTCTCCTTTCGAAACGGAAAGAAAGGTGAAACTATTGGGGTTGGTAAGGATGACACACGTTCCATTGAACATGTGTATCTCGTAGATTGATTGAAATATAGTCTGATCTGTGTATCACAACTGTGTGACATAGGTAACCTGGTTGCCTTTACTTCCACAAAATGTTTTGTGATTAACTTGCTTACTGACAAGATTGTTTTGCAGGGAAAAATAATGAATAACATCTATGTCATAGACTTGTCCACGCTGTCTGAAAATGAACTCACTTGCCTAAGTGTGTTGGACAGTGATCCCCTCCTGTGGCACAAATGACCTAGTCACGCAAGTGTAAATCAGCTAAACAAACTAGTCTCTAAAGACTTAGTGGTAGGGCTTCCTAACATTAACTTCAAGGAAGACAAAGTTTGTGAGGAATGTGCAAGGAGGAAGAAGGTAAGATCTTCTTTCAAAAGTAAGAAAATGGTCAGCACCACCAGGACATTGGAACTGGTTCATATGGACATATGTGGTCCTATGAGAACTCTGAGCAAAGGTGGTATGAAATATGTAATGGTGCTAGTTGATGACTATTCAAGGTTCACTTGGACCTTATTTTTGACATCTAAGTATGAAGCATTTGATATGTTCACCTAATTTGTTAAGAAAACTCAAAATTAGTTAGGAAATCAACTAGCATCAATAGATCTGATCATGGTACTTAATTTGAGAATGCAAAGCTTTCTGCGTTTTGTGATGAACATGGAATCAATCACAATTTTTCTGCCCCTAGAACCCTACAGCAAAATGGGGTTGTTGAAAGAAATAATAGAACTCTTGAAGATATGACACGAACCATGCTTCTTTCTATCAAACTACCTCATAGCTTATGGGAAGAAGCAATAAACACTGCATGCTATATAATAAATAGATGCATGACCAGGCCTCTGGTGGAGAAAACTCCTTATGAATAACCTAAAGGGAGAAAGCCCAACATATCCCACCTTAGGGCTTTTGGATGCAAGTGCTTTATGCACAATAATGGCAAAAATTCCCTAGGAAAATTTGATCCCATAAGTGATGAGGGAGTATTCTGGGATATTCATCACCTAGCAAAGCTTGTAAAGGTGTACAATAAAAGAACTATGTGTGTAGAAGAAAGTGTACACGTTGTCTTTGATGAAACTAACACTCTTGATGAGAGACAGGAACTAGAAGATGAGGAGCTTGGACTGGTAAGAAGCAGTGAAAACATTGAAGCAAACATGGAAGATGGAAAAGGTGATGGACCAGGTGCAACTACCGCAAGAAACATGACAGGGGGAACTCAACATGTGAACCTTGGTCCTGATCATGTTCCAAAACAACAAGACACCATGGAACTATCCAGAAGTGAACAATTGGTTCTTAAGCCACACAAATATCAGAGTTCTCACCCTCTTGAGAACATCATAACAGATCTAACATCTGGAATCAAAACAAGATCCTCTTTGAAAAATATGTGTGCGTTTGATGCCTTTCTATCCTTGATTGAACCAAAGAACATTGGTGAAGCCCTACAGGATGATGACTGGGTAAATTCCATGCAAGAAAAGCTGAATCAATTTGAATGAAGTCAAGTGTGGAACTTGGTACCTAGACCACTAGACAGATAAGTGATTGGCACAAAGTGGGTCTTCAGGAACAAGATTGATGAGGATGGAACTGTTACAAGAAACAAGGCTAGACTGGTTGTTCAAGGATACAACCAAGAAGAGGGAACTGGTTGTGATGAGACCTTTGCCCATGTCGCAAGACTAGAGGCAATCAAACTTCTTATAGAATTTGCTGCACACATGGAATTCACTCTCCATCAGATGGATGTTAAGAGTGCCTTCCTCAATGGCTATCTGAAGGAAGATGTATTTGTCAGACAGCCTCCATGTTTTGAAAGCAAGGAGTCACCTGACCATGTATACGAACTTGACAAGGCTATTTATGGTTTCAAACAAGCACCAAGAGCATGGTATGAGCGTCTATCAAAATTCCTGCTAGAACATGGATACAAACGAGGTAAAATTGACAGCACCTTGTTCTTAAAGGAAAAGGGTAAAGAACTTCTGGTTGTGCAAATATATGTGGATGATATCATATTTGGGGCAACTTTTCAAAAATTGAGTAAGGAGTTTGCTATACTTATGGGGAGTTAGCTTGAGATGAGTATGGTGGGTGAGCTAAGCTTATTCTTAGGCTTGCAAATCAAGCAAAATTCAAATGGAACCATTATCCATCAATAAAATTACATGAAAGAATTGCTCAAGAAATTTAAAATGGAAGACTCAAAGGAAATAGACACCCCCATAGCCACATTTACAAAATTAGATGTGGATGAACCTGGTTCATCCGTTGATCAGAAGCTATACAGAGGGAGGATTAGGTATGTATTATATCTCACTGCCAGCAGACCTGATATTGTGTTCAGTGTAGGACTGTGTGCTACGTTTCAGGCAAATCCGAAGGAGTCCCACCTAAATGTAGTGAAGAGAATTTTGAGTTATCTGAAAGGCACCACTAATTTGTGCGTTTGGTATCCTAAAGGTACTAATTTCGACCTTGTAGGATATGCTGATGCTGATTATGCAGGTTCCTGGTTGACAGGAAAAGTACTTCATGCATGGCTCACTTTTTGGGCTCCTGCCTTGTGTCTTGGGCCACCAAGAAACAAAATTCAGTAGCCTTGTCTACTGCTGAGGCTGAATATGTGGTTGTAACCTCATGATGTGCTCAGTTTCTATGGATCAAACAACAACTCATGGACATTGGTATAGAGGTTGGATGCATTCCTATTTTCTGTGACAACACTAGTGCAATAAGTATGACGAAGAACCCGGTTCATCATAAAATAACTAAGCACATAGATGTTAGACACCATTTTCTAAGGGATAACTATGAAAAAGGAATTATCTCAATCGAATTTTGTGCTACCAACCAACAAATTGCAGATATCTTTACTAAAATACTAAGTACGAAGCATTTTGAGAGAAACCGACTTGAATTAGGGATGATAAAGATCACTTAATTGAAAAAAAAATTAAAAAAGGGAAAAAATATTTTTTTTGGCTAGAAACACTAACATAGATAATGATGTGTGGCTAGAATTCATGGTTTAACACGTTATGTGCCTTACATTTTATGTGCATTAATGATATAAAAATACACTTCGTATGTACCTAGTGGAGTCTATTTCATGTGTAGGTGAATTGGGGATGGAAGCCGAGCTAAATGTATGCATAAACGTCGAAAATACGCTCAAGAGGCGAAGAGGAGAGCACCCGGCTATAGCCGGGCATTTGGGCTGTAAAGCCTGGTCATACTAGGCTATAGCTTGGCGTTTGGGCTATATAGCCTGGTATGACCAAGCCTTATCCAGAATTTAGAGCCATAATGACAGGCCTGGCCTGGCTTTATCCAGGCGTTTGGGCCATAAAGTCAGGTCCCTGGTCTGGTCTAATCCGAGTTTTAAAGATTTTAAGTGTTTCCCAGTTTGAATAGAAGTCTCCTACACGTTTAGGGTTTGTCCAAAATATATAAATAGACCTAAAAACACAACTTGGAGGAGCGGCCATTAGAGACAAGAGACGCCTATGGAATACTACTCAGTGAAGCAAACCATTGCTTTTTACAACTTTTATTCATTACTTTGTAGTTTAATTATGCAAGTTATTTTAGGTTTGATTCTTATGAGCATGTTTAGATAACTTCTTTAATCTAGGGTTTTGGTGGAACCCCTTGGGGGATGAAGTTATTTCGATATTAATATAGTTTTGATTGGTTGATTAATCTCTATTTGTTCAACTACGTTCTTGTTGTAGTTGATTGAAGGGCCCTCAATTAGCTGTTCATATTTATTATGTATCTACTTGAGAGTTAGGTAGTTGTTTGAACAACATCACTCCCAGAGTATAGATGAAAGTCATAACCGAGGGTTTAGAGGTTGGATTAGAGATAACGATACCTCGGGTGCAATCCAAAGTGAACTGTAATGCAATCTAGCTAGCGTAACTTGAGAGAGTGCGTCTACTAAATTATCATAATTACTTGAGCGAGATTTATGGTAGATAGAGTGTTCATGATTGATAAAGACAACTAATCAAATTATAAGAAGTATCCGAGAAGGAAGTTCACCAGCGGGGGAAACCATAACCTTAGACCTTACAATTGTTCGCACCTTATTGTAGTTAATCTTTAGTTTTAATATTTTCATTCAGTTGTAGTAGTTTAAACAACATCAAGTGAAATTTTAGTATTCTGACGGCTTGCTTGATACGTTAACTCCCTATGGGATCGACTCTGGGCTTAATACCCCAGATTATATTTGCAATGCCCGTTTAGTCTTTTTTATAAGACATAGTTGAGCGTGATCAAATTTTGGCGTCGTTGCCGGGGAGTTAACGGTATTATCAAGTGTAGCTGTAGGTGTACATATTGCTAGGCTTCAGGTTTTATTTTTTTTAGTATTTGATTTTTATTTTCTATATTTTAGTAGTATTTGTTAATTTGAAAAACATGGCATCATGGAATTATGAGAGTTTGGATGTTGGTAATTCTACTTTTGATCCTCGTTATGCATATTATTGAGGAAGTCACCCAGGGCAAAATTATCAAAATATTCTNTTGTGAAGTTAATAGAAACAAAGAACCCAGTGATGATGACCTGAAAAGGATCAAGGATATGATGAAGTGCCTTTTGGAACAACATGAGGAGATACAACTGCGGGTACAAAGGCAAGATGCAATTATTCGCAACTTGGAGGTTCAAGTGAGTCAACTAGTTGAAGTTATTAATGCTCAATATGCAAATATTATGGATAGTAGCCAGGAGCAGTGTACATTAGAGATGGAAATTGAGGTTCCAATGGAGGGGTCCAAAGTATAAACCCAACACTCTAACCAACTAGAGTTTGAGGATGCCGATGTTGAAGAAGTAATACTAGAGTCAACTAGGGATGTTGAGGATACAAATTTAGTCGACTCTAGTGTGATTGATGTTGGGGATGTTGAATGTCCTGAAGATCATGTGTTTGAGCGCATGGGTCCTCACTCCAAATATTTTTCCACATTGTGCTTCGATGATGATATGGAAATACAGCCATCCGAGCTAATTGAGGAGTCAAGGAATGAGGAAGAAGATGTATACATTCTAAAAGTTTTCTTGCCAGAAAGACAGGACTACATACCTCATCTAAATGCCAAGAAGTGTAAAATAGTACAATGGTTGCCTGGGCCAATTAGATTTGTTCCACCACCCTTGGAGCATAAACGAAAACTTGATGCCAAATTGGGGGCTCAATTCATAAGTTCGAAGTGGAGGCAGAAAGTGATTCACGTCGTGTCGCGACGTTAAATCAAGCGCTTGTTGGGAGGCAACCCAGCTTTACTGCTTTATTTTATGTTATTTTATTTTTATTTTTTTGTTTTATTTTTCTAATTGTATTATTTTTGTAGTGTCAATTCTTTTTAATTTCTTAGGAGCGTGGAAAGCAAATCCACTGGAAGGATGCAACAGCAAATCAGATGGTTGGAACTAAATGTGACGTACCCGCATGAAGGACCAGGCCTGGGAGAAGTCTCAGTACCCCATGAGATGCTAATTCTTCGGCCTTTGGCCTACCAGGAATTTTTTTTTACCCTCTTGTATGTATGGGTCCGCATTGGTGAGAATGCACAATTTTAAGTGTGGGATGAGGAGATTGTCTGGTGACTTTCTATGTTATTTTAGTTATGCTAGATTAATGGAATAATTAATTTTCTTACAAAAAAAAAATTGGACTTTTCCCGACGATGGATCTATTAGACAGTTCTCTTGAGGGAAGTAAGTCTAAAGAAAAAACCAAAAAAAATTTTTTAAGTAGTGTAGTAATTCCCTCTCGATTTTTCTTTGGACCTCGGTTCTTTTCCAAGGGTTTTTAATTGAACTGAGTGTAGGTAGTTTTTAATTTTTAGGAGTAGTAACCACATGGTTGAGGGCTTAATCGCAGTAATATCTCGGAACTTTGTGATGCCTTGAGAATAGTCAGTACTTTGGTTGTGACGCTTAGGCTCAATTTTTTTGACTCTAGGATAAATACCTTAAATCAGGGATTCATAAAATTTGCTTGACTGATTGGACTGGAGTGTCATGATAAATCCAATCATGAGTGAGTTATGTGTCATGTGTGTGTGAGGTTTGTGTGTTATTCTGTGCATTGCATTTGATGTCTAGAACTTTCCCCGTGTGTGTGCAAAGCGAAGTAGAAGTTTTGTTCAGTCTTGGAAGTGATATAGGCATTTCTTTATTGAGCCAGCTATGTATATTTTACCCACCTAATTGTTATGTATCGTAGTTAACCCCGTTGAGCCTATAATCCTTTTTCTTTGGCAACCACATTACAAGCCATACCCCTTTGTTTGAATTGATCATATATTTGAACCTT
>ML380603.1:206466-239032 GCA_005239525.1 Nicotiana knightiana | reverse complement strand
TAAAGTGAACTGTAATGCAATCTAGCTAGCGTAACTTGAGAGAGTGCGTCTAGTAAATTATCATAATTACTTGAGAGAGATTTATGGTAGATAGAGTGTTCATGATTGATAGAGACAACTAATCAAACTATAAGAAGTATCCGAGAAGGAAGTTCACCAATGGGGGAAACCATAGCCTTAGACCTTTATTACAATTGTTTACACCTTATTGTAGTTAATCTTTAGTTTTAATATTTTCATTCAGTTGTAGTAGTTTAAACAACACCAACTGAAAGTGTAGTATTTTGACGGATTGCTTGATACGTTAACTCCCTATGGGATCGACTCTGGGCTTAGTACCCCAGATTATATTTGCAACGCCCGTTTAGTCTTTTTATAAGACATAGTTGAGCGTGATCAGAAAATCAACCAGCCTAATCATTGCTCAGTGTCATGACTTTACTATCATACTCTCTTGACATGTACTAATATGATTCCCTGGTTGCTAATGATGTTTTTCTATCTTTGTAAATTGAGGCAAATTAAAGACTTTAACACGATGAACCTGGTTCATCCCTGCTGGTTCACCTGACTAACAAGGTACGTGCTCATCTCGATACAATTATTGAATTAATTACAGTCACACAGGAGCAAGATTCTATCTATATTTGGTTCATTTCAAATTCTTTGTACTTATCCCTAAATGAGCTCGTTCAAGGAAGTCCCATCGGTACTCAATTAGCCTAGAGTTAGGGAATTCTTAACTGTCTAATTAATGACACTCCTACATCTATTAGACTCCCATTTGAGTAAATGTTCAGCTCGTTGTATAATTAATAGCCACATCTTATAAAAAGGCCATCATTACCCCCCCTCTTCATAACATAATAAGTCAAACCAAGTTCATTATTCTTCTAACAAAAACAGATCATCTCTTTACTTCCAAAAAATTCATAACAATGTATTCACTGCCCCCTACTTCATCTTCCTACACAAACTCTAATCATGGGGAAGAAAATTACAGTCCTAATTCTAATTCAGTTTACAATTCACATTCACCAAACAGATCTTCATCTCCCCAAAACCCTCCAGCTCTTGAACCCACTCCTGAACCTACACCTAACCCTATTCCATCCCCCAGGGCATGAAGAGTAAATTTTTTGCCAGAAAATCAGTTGCGTCTGGCTCTCGTGCAAAATTCTTTGAGGAAATTCTTAAAGATAGCGAGGTTCATATGTCTAAATCTTCAAGTGAATCCTTCAAATCCGCTAATGAGGATGAAACACCTGGTTCATCCAGTTCTGAGCAAGGTAATCTTGAACTTGAATCTGAAACTGCTACTACTGAAAATAAGTTTGTGTTGGGTGGGTCAGTTGTTGATGTAGAAATGCCAGATAGGCGAAGAAAACTGGGAAATCTTGAGAGAGATGGAGAAGGAGGTTTTGTAAGGGGATATGGGGAGGATAGTGCCATGTTGTCTATTTGTGGCCCAACACCTGTGATAAATGAAGAAGGAGTCACAGATTTAGGGGGAAGTACTGCCGGGGAAAAAGCAGCAGGTTTAGAGAGCCTACAAAAATCAACAGATGAACCCGGTTCATCTGTCGAGGAGACATTGGCTGAGATGCTGAGGAAGCTGGGGGAGTCCTACCATCCCAAGAGGAAAAGAACTTCAAAATCAAAGAAGGTTACTACCCCAAAGAAAAGAAAAGTTTCAATATCTGCTGATGTTTCTACCCTAAAGGTTCGTGCTACAAGAAGTACTGTTCGACAAGGAAAAATGAGTTAGAAAGAGCTTTGAGAGAGAGCAGGAAGAAAAAGAGCTTCCAAGGGAAAGGAAAATTTAGGAGAGCCTATTGAGGCTGTTAATGTTGATGATGAGATGATGGACCAGGTCCATCATGAGGGGCAGCCGGCTTCAGTTGTGGTTGAGACACCCAGGCCCAAAAAGGCTAAGGCTTCTTCAGAGAAGTCAGCTTCTGCGTCTGCCACACCCTCAAGCACAGCTAAAAGGACCAAGTCCAAGGCCAAGAAAGTGAAAGTTATTGAAGAAGAAAGTGAATGGAGTGAAGGAGAAGAGGAAATCTCTAGTCAGCAATCTGACAAACTCACCATGTTTGGCAAGCGTACTATTCTTAAAGGGAAGCGGGTGAGAGATCTGGAAGAATCAGGAATGATTTTTTTGTTGAATGCACTAGATGTGCAGGGTTGGAAGGACTTGGTCCTTAACCTGGCAGGAAGGCTGGCAAGGAATGAACAGGTGGAGTTTATGGAAAATTCAAGTGTGAAGGATGGTAGGGTAACCTCCACGGTCAAGGGGGTTCAGATCACTTTTGATGCAAAGGAGCTGGGAGAGATTCTAAATATCCCTGATGAGGGCTATGATGATTACACTAGGCAAAGATGGCTCAGTCTCGATGGATTGGCCTCAGCTCTCAACATCACTAGATTCTTTTGTGAAAATTAGAAGGAACTTAAGCCAAGGCTATTGTTCAAAAGTGAAATGCAGCCCCAGAACAAGCTACTCTTCGAATTTGTGATTATGTTTCTGCTACCAAGACAAGAGTGTAGGCACATCTCCAGCTACATGGACTTAACACTTATGGAGTTCCTGTACAGGAGAAAGCAGATTAACTGGCTTTCTTTCATCATCCAGCTCTTGGACAGATTTGTAAATGGAACCAAAGCACACACTATTCCTTATGGCTTTATTCTGACAGTTGTGCTTGCCCACTTTGAGGTTCCTATGAAGAACGCTAAGTTGGCTACTGCTAAGGATTATTTTGGGAAGAACACTTTCCTGACATGTGATTATATTGTCAATGTTCCTGAGAATGAACTCGGTTCATCTAGGAAGCAGCCAGTCAATAGCAAAGTCATGTCATTGGTGCAGGAATGAGAGATAAAGGATGCGGAGATCCTTCGATTGAATTCTCGCCTTCATGAGGTTAAAGCTGAGCGGGATGCTCCCAGATCTAAACTAGCCAAGGGGAAAGAGAAAAATGAAGGTGTTCTTCAACAAATGCTTTCTCTCCTTGAAGCAAAGATGCAAACTTCATCTGCCCCTTCCTAACCTTATGAATTCCAGAGCTACCAAAACCCCCTCTTTGCCCAGTTGTTCTGTTTCTGATTTTCTTATTACTGCTCATGGTAGTGACTGCTTTAGTTTTTTAGTATGGTGCTTGAATTGCGTAAATGAATTCTGTTGTTTTTGTTATTGACTTGTCTCAGTTTCTTAGATAGCTTACATTTATTGGTTTATTTTGATGATTAATCATGCTTGCACCATAAGTTGCCTCAATGGCCATGAGTAATTGTTAACAACTGTGGTATGTTTATCATTTACAACTTTTAAATAAGGCCAAAAGGGGGAAGATATGTGCTTTTTCAAAATTTCAAAAGTTGTGATATTTATAACCTAATGAACCTGGTTTCTCCATGATAAATTCCTAAAGCCATACATAGTGTTTGAAGGTTATACAGGGTTGATCATAGAGTTGTCATCATCAAAAAGGGGGAATTTGTTGACCCAAGTCACTACATAGTTTTGAAGATTAACAAATGCCTACCCAGTTGAACCAGGTCCATCACGGCAAACATCTCGAACGAACCAATTGGCACAAGAACTGTACATGCACATGAGATATATGTGATCTGTGAATTATCCATGAACTAAGAGGTTGTCTCCTAATGTGAAACGATTGCAAATTTATAAGGGGTTAAAGTTCCAGTTCAGGAAGGACATAAATAAATTAAGGAAGTTGAGATAAGCACAAACTCTTCCACCAAGGAAGAGTTGAATTAGAACTAAAAAACAAAATCTTAACTTCTGGCGCTATATAATGTTGAAGTATTCCTAGTGAAGATAATTCGCACAAAGACAGAATTGAAGAAAGAACTGAAGGCAAAATTATCAGAGAAATTTTTCAAGAAGAATCCTTGTGCGATACAAAGGCTACTGACCAGCTAGCGGAACCAGTTCCATCTGTTTGTCTTTCGAGTCTAGTTGGTTGTAGTAGGTGATTTAATATTGTATCTTTCAGCTTTATTAGAAGCAATTGTAAGAGGTACACATTGTTCAAGTTCGAGTTAACTTGAAGCTTGCCGCAATTAGCTAGAGGCTAGGTTGCTGCAAAGGGATTAGAGTTAGTCCTTAGGTTTACAAAAGAGTTTATTTTGTAAATGCTATTTGGCTCAGAGTGGTCGTGAAGAGTTTGGGAAAATCCTACTGAGGAGTAGGTCATGGTTTTTCACCTTTTGAGCCAGGTGTTTTCCACGTAGAGGCTAGGTTGCTGCAAAGGGATTAGAGTTAGTCCTTAGGTTTACAAAAGAGTTTATTTTGTAAATGATGTTTGGCTCAGAGTGGTCGTGAAGAGTTTGGGAAAATCCTACTGAGGAGTAGGTCATGGTTTTTCACCTTTTGATCCAGGTGTTTTCCACGTAAAAAACTCTGTGTTTTTACTTTACTGCATTTATTATTCCGCACTAGTAGAAGTTGGAACACTAAGAAGAACCAGGTTCTTCTATTGAGACAGCGCTAAAAAAATTAGACATCACACAAATCACCCCCCCCCCCTCTTGTGTGGTATTGAAGTATAAAACATCAATTTGACATGGAGACAACCAATACACACCTAAGATCACGTCAAAATCGACCATAATAAGCAACAAAGGAGCCATTCTAGTCTCCAAACTCCCAATAGTCACCACACACGACCGATATATACAATCCACAATAATAGTATCGCCCGCTGGTGTAGATACATGAACAGATGAAACTAGACACTCACAGGGCATATCCAGATGATGAGCAAAATACGAGGACACATATAAATAAGTGGAACCAGGGTTAAATAATATAGAGGCATCCTTGTGGCAATCTGAGACAATACCTGTGATCACTACATCTGAAGCCATGGCATCTTGTCTGGCGGGAAGAGCATAGAATCGGGTCGGGCTACCACCTGATCAGTCTCCCCCTCTAGTTGATTGTGCCCTACCCGAGCTGGATGAGCAGGTGGTGGATCAACTGGTGCAGAAGATGTAGCCTGACTTATCTATTGCGCTGGACCTCCTTGACCACGAGGACACTGCCTCCATGCATGCCAAAACTCCCCACACTCAAAACAACTCCCTGGTGCTGGTGATGGGGAATGAGGGGAGCCCCGAGCACCGGGATAACTGGTAGAAGGACCTGACATAGATGAGCCCTGACCTAATGGAGCACGGGAGGAAATCTGAGCTGGAAGGGCTCTGAGAGATGAGTGACCATGCTAAAAGTTGTGTGAACCATGGCCAGATGATGCACCACGATGAACTGGGCGAGCCGTCTGAGCATGTTTGTAAGGACGACCCCTGCCGTGGTAGAACTGACCCCCCAGGAAAAACACCGCTGAATTCACCTTGCCCACGAAGCATCTTGGCCTCCCTCTAAACATGTTCCTGGTTGCGGACCATCTCTATATGACGAGCAATGTCGACAACCTCATCAAAAGTAGTACCAGATATCCTCTCTGTAGTCATAAGAAATCTCAGTTGCAATGTAAGGCCCTTAATGAACCTTCTTATCCTCTCCCTATCTGTGGGAACCAACAAGACATCATAACGGGCTAACTTAGAAAATCCCATTCCGTACTACATCATAGATAAATCACCCTGACAAAGCTGCTCAAACTGTCTGTGCAGCTCCTCTCTGCGGGACTGAGGCACGAACATCTCCAAGAAGAGAACGGAGAACTCCTACCATGTAAGGGGTGTTGCACTGACTGACCTATGCCTCCCATAAGACTCCCACCTACTGAAGGCACCCCTAAAGAACTGAAAAGTAGTGAACGAGACCCCACTAGTCTCTATAATACCTGTTGTGCAGAGAATCCTCTGACACTTGTCCAATAAAACTCTGGGCATCTTCCACCTTTGTACCACTTAAATATGGAGGCTGGAATCTCCTAAACCTCTCCAATCTCCGCTGCTCGTCATCAAACATAACACAAACCACATGTGTCTGAGAAGCTGCAACCAGTTGGGCTGGTAGTACCCCGGTGTACAACCTGCTCTGGTGTGTGGGCGGTGGGTGTCTGAGCACCTCCCCCGCCTTAGAAGTGGATGCTACGACCGGAACAGTGACCACTTGAGCAAGACTGGTGCACACGGCCAAAATCTAAGCTAAGGCCTCCAGAAGGCCTGAAATCACAATGGGATGGGTGGTGCTTGAGCTGGTCCCATAGGCTCATCCACAGTTGGAACCTTCTCCTGAACTGGGCAAATGGTGGATCTGCAGGTGCTGCCTTGGTTGTTGTGTGAGCTGTACCTCTGCACGTATCGTGATGTCGGCCTCACAAGGCCTGACTGGTGGTTGTCCATTAAGCACCGTAGTACGTGTCCTCACCATCTATGAGAGAATAGAACAACATATGTTTGGTTATCAAAATCAACAGATTCACACGATAAGAATTCAAGAATGTAAAGTTTCCTAAGGGTTCGGCAGCCTCTCAAATATAAGTACAAACATCTCTGTACCAATTCGCAAGACTCTACTAAACCTGCTCGTGATTCGTGAGACCTATGTAACCTAGGCACTGATACAAACTTGTCACGACCCAAATGCTAACCTTTTGTGATGGATCCTATCGATGGTACTAGGCAAGACGGCATTTCCAAAATACTTCCATTATCTAATATATAACAAATCAAGAAATTTTTAATAGGCAAAGTTTTCATAAATAGGGGTAAAACCCAAAACACAAGTGCGGAAAAAAGCTCCCAATATCGGGGTGTCACTTAGCCCATGAGCATCTATACACAACCAGTCTAGGAATGAAACATCTATAACATTTTGGATCAAAATACAATGAAAGAAAAGATACAGAAGGAGAATCAAGGACTGCGAATTCTAAGAAGCTACCTCCGTATCTTCAACGGTGAGCTACATGAAATATCAACACCCTCCGCGTCCAGAAACTCCTGGGTCTACACACATAGTGCAGGATGTAGCGTGAGTACAACATACTCAGTAAGTAATAATAGTGAATAAGGAATTGAAAAATAGTGACGAGTTGCACTGTTGTAGTTTAATTTCAGTAGTCTCAAGAAGGAAAATAGACATGCTTCAAAATCAGACAAATTAAGTCAAATCAGCTTATACATTCCAAGTTCAAGTAAAACCGGATAAAATATATCTTAGAAGTTTTCAAACAATTAAATATGGCAACTATGTGCAACAACAACGAAATCATATATAAACCTCTCAAGGCGACAAATCACACAGTCCTCCCATTCACTCTAACCTCACAATCATTCATTCCTCATAGTCACTTATTCCTTATGGTCACTCAGCACTCGACACTCGCATTCAGTAGGTACCTGCGGTCACTGGGTGTGTGTACAGACTCCAGAGGGGCTCCTTCAACCCAAACACTATATCAAGCTAATCATGGCATAAATAAATGAAACATGTTGCGACATGCAGCCCAATCCCACAAATATTCTCACAATCAGGCCCTCGACCTTACTCAGTCATCAATCTCTCCAGTCTCTAGGGCTCTATGAAATTAGGAAAATCACCCCAAACAACAATAATATGATGTATCAACAAGAATAATAGAGACTGAGATATGATACGCAAGTAAAAACTATGAATGAGTAGAAAGAGCATTTACTAGGTACTTCAACATGTAACACGACATTTGTGGGACCCAAAAGTACCAACACATAGCCTAAACATGGTCTCTAACATGATTCGCAGTCAAATTTATATAACATGTGGAGAGCATATAGCTAACAACACGTTTATTCAATTTTTCAGTTTCACGGAATGGACCAAGTCACAATTCCAATGGCGCACGCCCACACGCCAGTCATCTAACATGTTCGTCACCTCCAAAACAATCACATAACAGAAAAATTAGGCTTTCATACCCTCAGGACCATACTTAGAACTATTACTTACTTAATCCGAAAAAAACTCTACTCCAAAAATGTCGTTCCCTCGCGAATCGGCCTCCAAATGTCCCGAATCTAGCCACAGGAAGTACAATACAATCAATACGGGCTAAAGGAATCAATCCCACAAGAAAAACATGAAATTATAAGCCAAAATCCGAAATTGGCTCAAACCCGGCCCCCATGCCCACGTCTTGAAATCTGACAAAAGTAACAAAACCCAAAATCCCATTCACTCACGCTAACCAAACAAAAATTATCAAAATCCGACCTCAAACAGCCATTCAAAACCAAAAAATTCGCTCTCCAATTCCTTAGCCTCAAACTCCCAAATCTCACCTCAAAACCACACAATCTAGGTGGGAAAAACAATGGTAAAACAAGATTATTGATAAAAAACGAGTACAAGAAGATTACCTCAAGAATCCCCTCGAAAGTTCTCTCTAGAATCGCCTACTTCCGTGTTCAAAATGTTGAAATGAAGCCAAATTCACGAACCCTTGTTTTTAAACATTCTGCCAGGCCTTCAACACCCGCGGCCATATTTCCGCACCCGCAGAACCACTTCTGCGGTAAATTATCCGCTTCTGCAAAAACCAATTAAGTCACCTGGGCTCGCACTTGCGCATTCCTTTACACTTCTGCGCAACAGGATCGCATTTGCGGCCACGCAGGTGCGGAAAGCACCTCGCACATGCGGCCACTACAAGCCTCCCCTTTTTCACTTCTGCGGCTCCTTCCCTCTTTTTCGGGCTCGCACCTGCAATGCCCACTCCGGAGGTGCGGTCACACCAGTAGCAGCAACACTTCAGCTGCTTTACCAACTCAAACCAAGTCCGTTAATCACCTAAAATCAACCCGATGCCCCGGGACATCAACTAAACATACCAATAAGTCCTAAATCATGGTGAGAACTTAGTCAAACCCTCCAATCAACTCAAACAACATCAAAAATATGAATTACACACGGATTCAAGCCTAATGAACTTCGAAATTTTCAAATTCTACAAACAACGCCGAAACCTACCAAATCATGTCCGATTGACCTCAAATTTTGCACACAAGTCATAAATGACACCACAAACCTACTCCAACTTTTGTGATACCAAAACGTCTACTCACGTCCAAACTTTTCCAAATTCTAACTTTTTCCATTTCAAGCCTAATTCTATTACGGACATGCTCATAAGCCAGAATCACCCTACGGAGATAACAGAACCATCAAAATTCAAACCCGAGTTGTGTTACACATAAATGGATATCCGATCGACTTTTCCATTTTAATATTTTAATTAAGAGACTAAGTGTCTCAATTCACTCTGAAATCTCTCTGTACGTGAGCCAACTAACCCGGTAAGTCATATAACAACTGTAGAGCACAAAAGGAGCGGAAAATGGAGGAACGAGGCTACAACTATCAAAACGACCGGCCAGGTCGTTACACCTCTCTTATATTCGAGTTGTACTTACGTGGAAATCATTGTCACACTTATCTCTACTTGTTGAGTTGTTCTTGTTGAAACCATTATTACCTGTTATGTTTTCATTATGAGCTCTTTGTTCCATTTCCTTGTGTTCTGTAGTTCTTGTGTTGATTTACTTGCAGTACTCTCATGTCATTGTTGTTATTGTTGTTGTGATTCTCAGTGTTGTTAAGCCGAGGGCTATGTGTGGTTGTGGTATTTTAATTATTTTAAGGAAAAGTTTTGGCATATGGGCACTTGTGGTGCAAGAATTTATATTGTGTTGTTATGTTTCTGGCACACGTGGTATTGTTGAGAGGATGTCGGGATGTTCGCACGTGAGTTTTCCCTGCTATTATTATTATATCTATTTGCACATGCGGCATGACAAGGCGGGTTATGTATGTAGGTTTGCACATTTGGCGAGACAAGGTGAAAATATTATTATGCGCGTGCGGCGAGACAAGGCAGGCATTTACCTTATTGTTGCACACTTGACGAGATAAGGTGTGCTATGTCGGGGATGATTTGTGATGGCTTGTGATGGCCTTGGGGCATTGTTATCGATAATATTTGTGTAGTTTTGTGCCTACCTTTTGTGAGTTATGCATTTTATGTTTTCTTGTGTTGTTTCCTATGTGATATTCGTTGTCCGTACTCTTACATGTTGACTCGTGTTGTGATGGAATACTTGCACAAGCATACACGTAATTAATCACCCATATCGATTTGCGAAGAAGAACCCTGATGTCTATTGATCATTTACATATATTCTCATATACTTGCCTTCTGTGAGAGCTGAACTATTGGCACGTGAGTTGTCCCTGCGGTTATGAGTATTGTCTTTGCTGGCACGTGAGTTGTCCGTGCAATATGAGGTATTAATGGTAGAGTTGTCCGTGCAGTTGAAATTTGTAATGTGGGCACAAGATGCCAAGTGATTAGGGTTCGTGATTTAGGATCCGTGATTTGTGATTATGAAGTTTGGTAACTCTGGGAGATTCTTGAATAAATCTTGAGTGAAAGCGGTTGTCCTTATTGAGTTGTTACTTGCTTTCCTTTAGTTGGTTCCACCAGACTTAAATTGTATTCAGTTTACTCTACAGTGTATTACATGTTTGTTCCTTGTTGCTGATTGTTGTTTCTAGTTTCCTATTATGAGTATTTGTTACCATGCTTAACTTTATAATGACATTGTTCTCTGTTACTTTCACATTCATACTTGTACAGGTTATTAAGTTTAGTAGGTGCCTTGATTGTTCCTCGTCACTACTCCACCGAGGTTAGTCTTGATACTTACTGGGTACCATTATGGTGTACTCATGCTATGCTTTATTCATTTTTTTGTGCAGATTCAGGTACCTCGGAGCTTTTTGATCATTAGCTAGCTTATCGAGCATTGTTGTGGATACTCAAGGTATATCTGTTGCTACGTTTGCAGCCCTCGGAGTCACCTTCTAAAATTTTACTTGTACTGTTTATTTCTATTCCGGAATAATTGTATTTAGAGATTTTTTAGTAAGTTCAGTAGAGCTTATGACTTGTACTACTGGTTTTGGAATTGTTGGCTTGGATAGGAATTTTCATTTCGAAATTAATTTTTATTTGTTAAATTTTGCGATTAATTCAGTAGAAAACAAAAAATAAAAGAAATAAGAAGGAATAACATATGTAACTTGGAAAATGACAAAAAGAAAAGAAAGAAAGAAAGAAGAATAACAGGTGGGGAACACGGAATGACGGAAGAAAGAAAAGAACAAGAATGAAATTAACTTGAAAATATCAAGAAATGAAGGAAAGGGTTAAAACAAAATTAACATTGATTCGTCAACACATAATGGCCATATCTGAATGTAACAATCACTTCGTTTTTTAACCAAAATGCATCAAAATACTATTATTTTGGTGGGTTCTCAAGTAGACATTAAGTCAGATTTTTAGTATATTAATACTACAACGCATATTTTGGAGAAGAGAGCATGGGTCCTGTGAACCATACTAATAAATACAGATTCGCCCATGCTTGTCATGACTGATAATATCATGTTTTTATAAATGTTAGGGTCGGTGTTCATTATCAGATGATCTTAGAATATACTTTAATTGCATTGATGCCATGAATGAGAATAACAAATGGTTAAGGGTAAACTTTTGCTATACCTTTTACCAAATGAAAAAGGTGTTGGCATAGATTTTACAGTATGCATTAACATATGTGAAAGATTATTTTCAAGACTGCAATACATGAGATTGGCTCACATCATTATGAAAATATCTTGAAATCTATCCTGAAAATAACATCTTACATGTATAACATTTTGGATCTATAAATATATATTCAGGCGTATGTTATTTGATGAAATAAACGACTAAACTTAATTTTGGTATGTTTAATATTGCAAAACATTGGTTGAAATCCATTAGAAAAGAAAGTCAAAATCCTATTAAATTTCAATTCTTCATCTCCGTAATTTTAGATAATATTCAATTATCTTGACTTCAATAGAGCAGTCGTTATTCTATTAAAGCTTTGTCTCATAAATAATATTGATATTATTTTATAAATTATTTATTACATGATTAGATATACACATGCAAAAAGAAAACTAACTATACAAAAATTAAACCACCCAACATACAATAGAAATTAGGAGTACATTACTAATATAATAGTTAAACCATCAAACATACAATAGAAATTAGGAGTACATTACTATATTATGTAGCTATCTACTCAAGAGCCTTATATATGAGGTTGGAGATATTTCTAATCCAATACTATACTAAACTACAGTACTAAATAAGAGTAATATTTGCAGTCAACAAAGCATAAATTGTAAAGTGGTCTATCGTGCCCACTAACAATAGCCAGAAAGCACAATAAAGTGCTCAAGTGGTTCACCGTCCCCAACCCGGGACCCACAAATAAAGAAAAAGTCGCACCAAGTACTCCAAACATTGATCAATCGTCCTCTTTTACATTTTTAATTTGGACTAAAAAGTTTGATCACTTTTTTAAATACTATAAATGGTCACAAAAAAAAATACAGGCACGCACAATGGGAAAGGAGCTGCTGCTGAACGAGTGAAGCCAAGGACTCTCCGACAGGAATTTACTTCCGAATTCCACATCTTTTTGACGTTCTCCGGCCACTTCTTCCGATCTTAGCTTGCTAACAATCTCCTTCACTATCTGCTCTATACATTCCGCTTCATTCCTACCAATATTAATGAATTAATTCCAATTCAACTAATCCATAAGTTGATAAATAATCTAAATTAACTAATTGAATTTTATTTGCTAGTATGAATTGAAAGAATACAGACTTTTTCCACGAACAAGCAAAAGGTAAAACAGTATAGGCATGCATGACCCCTGCAAGATTAATTTTATGCACAGGCCCAAAAGATAGAGTAAACTTACTTCTTTCATTAAGTCACTCCATTTAAATGAACATTCATTTCTGAATCTCATCGTCAAATTAGAATCTCTCCAGAGAAACAAATAAGATCAACAACTGTTCTAATATGAATGATTGATCTGTAATGACGCGACACTATATTATTTTCATTAATTTTTTTTTTAATTACAATTTACATGATTCCTCACTTGGATGTAAATATAACATTGAATCCATTTGATTACTAAAAGGAATTACAGTAATACTAACCCGTCATGTGTCTTGCGGAGATCCAAACCTGATATATTTCCTGCTTCATTCAAAGCATCCCTCCATCTTTTCACCCTTTCTGATCTTCCAATCTCATCATCATTTTCACTATCATCAGCAAATGCCTCGGCCAAGCTATTCCTTTGCCTTCGTACTTCCGATGGTTCCACGTCGTAGAATATCGGTATAACAATCTTCTTTAACAGTTTCCTGCAATCCATAATCTTTACAACTTCATCCAAACAATCTCTAGATAAAACAAAATTCTTGCAGAAAACAACAACTATAATCTGGGACTCTTCAATAGCTCTGGACGAATCCTTTGAAGTCGATATTCCTCTGTCTTGGTTCCGATCATCTTTGAAGGTGTAAATCCCTTCTTGTTTCAAAGCAACATGCAAATGGCTGACGAAGGTTTGGCCTATATTTCCTGTCTCGCTAAAACTCAAATACGCAGCGTAACTGAGTTCTGGTGCCATTTTTGTTGATCGATGGTGAAGGAATTGCCGGAAAACTAATGATTAGTGTGCAGTTGGCCGGAGAGGAAGACTTAGCTTAGAATGTGTGAATGCGTGTGCAGCACGTATTGTTCTAAGTTCTAAGGAAGACTTGGGGTCAACTCATCACAAGTCTTTTCTTCAAAATGACTTGGGGTTTGTTTAAATATATATTCCTAGCACTAATTGTTCTTTTCTATTGTTGTATTATACTAAGTTAAAGAAAATAAATTTACTTACCACAACTTGTTCTTAAACTAAAATAAATTGGGAAAAAATGAAAAAAGTCTTGATAACAAAAATTATGCTTATATTTTTTTAATATTGTAATAAGAGTATTGGTGGAAAAATAGACTTGCCACGTGGACTAATAATATGCTGACAAGTGGCATAGAGTCAAAACGATAAAGAAGAGTGAAGATTAGAGAAGACACGGGCAAAACACCTATGGGATGAAGATTAGAGAAGGCATGGGCAAAATATCCATGAGATTGTCTACAAAGATAATGTACCTGACAATTGAAAAAGAGGAAACAAATGCGGGATGGATAATTATGGAACACGAAGAACGAACATTCACTAATAGCCGCGAATATGGAAAGAAATCGGCACAATCCTCGATTATGCATAATTGATTATTATTACTATAACCGTTACAAATTACTCATGTAACAGGTAATCAATATTTTAAAAATTAATAACAGGGAGGAATTATATAGGATAAGGGAGATACATATTGTATCCTTATATAAACCCCTTACTATATCTTTTACACTTATCAAAAGATTCACGAAATTATACCATCAGTTTCTTATATTTTATTCTCTGCTATTTGAAGATCTTATTCTCTCCTTTTGGAATAGAGCTGCGATTATCAATAAGATTATTTTCCCTTATTCTCTCAATAACTTATTTTTATATTTTGCCATTCATCCATATTAGAAAAGTGAAGTAAAATTTGTTATTAGAAACCCGAAGTATACTTTTATTTGGTCAAACAAATTAGGGAAAAATTTGTTACCGAGTGGGTGTTTGGGCTCCACCACTAGTTAATAAAACTGTGAAAAATCCTCATTCAAAGCTTGAAAACTCTAGAAGTAGAGAAATACTGAAATACTATGGAGCTGGAGGGTCAGGTGCGACGCATAATTCTAATCTAAACAATTTAGTTCTAACTTTGTAGAAATAACTCAACGAACAAATGAGCGGATAGAACAGATATTGCAAGTACCGCATGTGGTTAAAAGAGTGAATATTGACAAGTATTCACAAGAACCATGCAAGATAAATGTGCCATCATTACCAATACCGAAAGAGTTTAAAATGCCCGATATTCCTAAGTATAATGGGACTGCCGACCCACGACATCACAAAACTACATTTACTACATGAATTAAAGTCATCATTTAAGCAAGTAGGAAATTGAATCATTGTTGTTGAAATTTTTTGGTGAAACTCTTACAAAAGGGGTATTAACATGGTACTCTCTCTTGCCTGAAAATTCAATTGAATCTTTGACTAGCTTGCAGATTCATTCATAAAAGCACATTCAGGAGCTCAAAAAGTATAAAAAAGAATGGAAGATATCTTCAAGGTGAAACAAGGAAGTACATAATTGCTTAGAGAATTTGTGGATCAATTCCAGCGAGAATGGATGATATAACCTCATATACCTGATAATTAGGCAACAATGATATTTTCTAGCAACCTGAATGAGAGAAGTTTAGAAGCCACAAGAATATAAAGGAGAGTTTATGTAAATTTCTTGCAACTATTTGGAATGATGTTTGTAACATGTATAGCACCAAGTTATGAATAGAAGAAGATATTGTATCCCAATTAAAGGTGGATAAGAGGTTCAGATCTAAATGGTCAGAACCAGAAAGGAGATTTGGAAAAAATAGGTACAAACCTTACATGGGACCTGTAGGACGAGATCTTAAGCCAAAACCAGAACAAGCATGGTTTGATCAGAGATCACGACAGAAGGAGGCAAATTCTTCTTGTCATTTTGGAAAGGAACGAGATATCACAAAAAGGAACAATCAAAATTCCCGATAAAAAATAGGACATGACAATTACAACGTCAGCACTTCCGAGTTAGTAGCTGCGTTAAGAGGTATAGGCGATAAGGTGCGATGCCCAAAGAAATGAGATCATATCCTAGCAAATGAAGTCAGAAATTCTGGTGTGAATTCCATAACGATCACGGTCACAAAACAACATATTGCAGGCTCCTACAAGCAGAGGTTGCTTATTTATTGAAAAAGGTCTATCTCACTAATCTATTTAGTGAAAAAGAAAGCATTCTTATATGAAAAACAGGGTAAGAACCACCAAAACCCCTATTAACAAAAAGAACGGTGAATGTAATAATGGGGGGTGAGGAGGTTAATGGTTTTACCTACAAGGAAGCAAAAAGAACAACTAAAATTTCACTGACCCACAGGAAGAGAATTCGACAAGTCTTGGAAAGAGATAACATAACAGTTCATGATGAGTATGCAGATGACTTGCTTATCCCTCGCAACGATATGCTAGTAATATGTTTACTTGTTCATGACACTAATGTCAAGCGAGTTTTGATTGATCCAGGTAGCTCTATGAATATCATATTGATGTTTTGTGTGGTGCCTGATTATCACGTGCACTGAATTATCAAAGGACCTGGTTTTTTCTGCGTTCACACTACACTTGATAAACAAATAATGCAAAAAGTAAAGAACACAAGTATTTTTACGTGGAAAATACCCGGCTCAAAAGGTGAAAAAACTACGACCTACTACCCAGTAGGATTTTTTCCAACACTTCACTAAATCACTAAGTCAAAAACAACATTTACAAAACTCTTTGTAAACCTAAGGATTACCTTTAACCTTTTGTGCTAACCAACCTCTAGTTGTTGCGACGATTTGAAGTTAACTCTAACTTGAACACAACACTTAGAGTACCTAGTACAATTGCTTCTAGATAAAGTAGAAAGGTACAACTCAAAATCCATACCACAATAAAACTAAAAAAAAAGACATACAATTGGAACTAGTTCTTCTATCTGGTTCATGTAGTTTCAGGTTCGCATACTAGAATCACACTATAATTACTTGGAAAATAACTTGTTATTTTTCTGTCAACTAAAGTTTAACTTCAATGTTTGTGCATACCTGTAAAATGAGAACAACCTGCAATATATATAGAGTCAGTAGAATGGGAAATAACTAGAGTTCTAGTGCTATACTCTTCCTTGGTGGGATAGTTCTTGTTATTTTCAACTCTAACTCCACTTTTATCTACGATAGAGTTCTCTTCGAGTAAGGAGTCCTTCTCCTGATCACTTATGTAATCTTTTCATTCAGGAGATATCAGATATAGCCACTTAACCTTATCTACTTCATATGCATACCTTGTACTTGAATCTGCCCGTGTTTGTGTACACTGTGTATGGACCTGGTCCATGCTTGAGTTCCTTTGTAAATCATCAAAACAAACTTCACTTAGACCAACAACTTCCCTTTTTTTTATGATGTAAAACTCCGTGCTTTTCATAAGCATAAGCTCTATTTCAACTTAACTCAACATCAACACAATGTTTGAACACATTATATTTTAAAGTCACAAATCATCAAGGACCAGGTTCATTACGTTATAAGCATCACTGTCCAAGTAAAAAACACAATCTATATTCCCCTTTTTGTTATCATTGAAAAGTTGCATAATTATGTTAGATAGCCAGATTTTAATATATATTACTCATGGCCACTAGGGCTGCTTCAAATGCAATCTTGGAGTCAAGCATCATATATCAATCTAATGATATTAGCGATTTAAGAAACATCATCAAACAGTTAGAGCAAAAAAACAATTAATTATCATTGATACTTGTCATCCTCAAAGCATAAAGAAAAATAAAGATATTGGATCATGAGCAAAAAGAACAAAAATAAATCCCATCCAAGTCACTGGTTTGTCTAACTAGGCTAGAAAGGATTCAAGGCTGGGTAGGAACAAGTTATTGGCTTCTGCCTTGATGTAGTTTCAACATATCATGAAGAATTCCCTCATTCTTCTCCTTCTCCTTTGCAAGCTCATCCCTGAGAGCATGCCTCTCAGTTTCTGCTTTAGTCAGCCTCTTCTTCAGTCTCTCAATCTCAACATCCTTAGCCCCTCTCTCCTGCACCAAGGCTCTCTATTTGTTGTTCACAAGCACCTTCTTGGATGACCATGTTCTTTGGCAGCAACATGGACTTCATAGTCACAAGTTGTCAATGTATTTTCTCCAAACTGATCCTTACTTATACTAACATTCCATTTGTTGAGAGGTACTTTGAAGTGATCAAGTGAAGTCGTGAGAATGAAACCATAGGTTATGGAATGTGTTTTGCTGACATTTAGAACCCTATCAAGAAGCTGGATGTTAAACCCAAGCCAATTGATCTGCCTCCTACTATCCAGGCACATTCCATAAGGACCAGGTCCAAATATGTGGAAATGTGCTTTCTTTCCCGGCTGCGCAGAACAACCTTGTTAAAAAATTCAAACAACACTTTGTAGGGTGGCTTCATATCACTCTTGTATATAGCCTTGGGCTGAAGCTCTTCTTCATTGTCACCAAACTTCCTTGTGATGGAAATTACGGTGGGGAGGTTTTCCAGGCTTGGCCATTTCAACTTTTTGTAATCATGGTACCCTTCAACAGGTACTCCTAGAATTTCTCACAATTCCTTGTCATTAAATATCACAGTCACCCCCTTTACCACACTGGTGACCCTGCCATTTTTTATCTCACAATTTTTCCATGAACTCCACAATCTCAGTTATGGCGAGTTTTCCATCCATTTGAAGGACCATGTCCTTCCAACCCTGCATTTGTAGTTTTCCAAGTAGCAGCATCATGCCTTCCTCCTCCAATTTCCTGAGGAGTCTTCCCTTTAAGATGGTTCTTTTCCCAAACTTAACCATTTTTTCCTGCTCTTCTCTTCTCTTAACTCTCTTCTTCCTCCACTACTTTCACTTTTCTAGACCTCATGGCAGACATGCTTCTTTTTGCTTAGGTAGAAAGCTCTGCAGACTTTATTTTCGAAGGGGAATTTTGGAAGTCTTTATTTTCATTGCCTTTAGAGTCCCAAAATCTACCTCTTCTGCCTACCTTTCATCATGAAGGACCAGTTCCATCTCCTCAATTTCAACTACCTCAATAAGCTTACTCACTTTCTTCTTTCCCATTGCAGTAGCTTTTCTTTTACTTTCTTTTAAGGTCTTCTCAAGTTCAGTCTCACTCTGCTTCTTGTGAATCCTTGTAGCTCTTCCTCTTGCGGGATAGAAGATGCACGATTTCTCTTCTTGTTTTCCATAGTAGTTCCGGGGATTTTAACCCCTGAACTCTTCTTCCTTTTTGGATTATACTGTCAGACACGCATTGCAGTAGGTCTTCGAGGGGTTCATGTATTTTTGGAAAAGGTTCTTGAAAATTCTTTCCCAACCTAACGAAGCTTCTCTAGACCTGTTACCCCTTTTTCTCTCAAACTTTCTTCCTCTCAAGCAGGTTTCTCCCTCCATACTAACATAGCTCCGGTTTCTTCAGTCAAAGCAACATGAGTGGGTGAAGATTCAACCACTCCTTTTATTATTTCCCTCTCATCACCTTGAGCACCGTCACTCTCCTTTTATTTTTTTTTAAAATTATTTTTACCATCCATTTTCTCAGATTCAGTTGTTTCAACCCCACCTATAGTTCCTACCAAAAAAAACCTATTTTCTAGATTTTCAGCAACCCCAAAGATTGTCTCAGATGTTATTTTTTGACAAGATGTTACCTGCTCTGTTTCAGATGAAATAATTTCTTCCCCCTCAGTTGCAGACTTGAAGGACACTTCAGATTCTTGGGGTTCATCTGCCTGACTTGCCCTTAGTTGCTCGTTCATTTTCTTGATTTGTTCTCCTCTACCGATTACTTTGCGAGCAAGCATCTTAAATCTTCCTTTCTTAGATATAGGTGTGGTTGAGGGTGTGGTTCAAGATGTAGGTGTGGATTCTTTGGGTAGTGATAAGGTATTTTTAGAGATGTTCCAATATATGGTTATAGGATGAGAGAAAATGGGTATGTATGTGCTTAGAAGATGAAAGAAAATAGAGAGAATATTTGGCGGCTGGAAATTTAGAAGTGAATAAAAAGCTAAGGACAAATCAATATAAAGAGGGGGAATTTAATTGGGTCATGACAACATTTTCATAAGCACATATTTCTAACCAAAGTGGAAGTCAATTTAAAAAGACGTTGAGGACTCTCTCTAGGATCTAGGCACTTACTGCATTTTGGGACTCTCTTTGGGTGAAACTGGTTCATTTTCTAACAGGTAAGATCAAGAAAGGTTAGGATTAATGGGACTCTCCTTTTGATCATAATCCAAATATAATTATTTCAAAATATGCAAAGTGGAGGGCACATACCATGTAATCTTAATTAACCAGGTTATTCACTGAGAAATCTTTTGTGTGAGTATGAATTTTCCAAGAAAATATAGATAATATCATTTGAGATTAATGAGACATTTTAGCACATGACACAAGTGTATACTAGTGAAAGTATGAGACAAAGCAAAATCTAATCTAATTATGTACAAAATTCACAAAATTTCTAACTAATGTTTCAGTTAGAACTAGTTCCTTTTAGGTGATCTTAATCATACCTAATTCTAACATGTTCCTTTTAAAGTGATCTCTACTTAAAGCTTTTGTGAATATGTCAGGTATTTACTTGTCAGTAGCACAAAATTCCATAGTGATCAAACCCTTTTCATAGGTATCCCTATAAAATGGTGCCTAACATCTATGTGCTTAGTTCTTTTGTAATGAACTGGGTTCTTGGTCATACTAATTGCATCGGTGTTATCACAAAGGATGAGGATACAACCTATATCAATTCCAATGTCCATTAATTATTGTTTGACCCACAATAATTGAGCACAATATGAGGAAACAACAACATACTCAGCTTTAGCAAAAGATAAGGCCACGTAATTTTGCTTTTTGGTTGCCCAAGACACAAGAAATGAGGCAAGAAAATGTGCCATACCTGAGGTGTTTTTTCTATAAGCAAGAAAACTTGCATAATCAACATCTGTTGAAATTACTACCTTTTGGACACCATAGACAAAGGTCAGTGGTGACTTTTAGGTATCTCAATATCCTCTTGACAACAGTCAAGTGAGACTCCTTTGAGTTTTCCTGAAATATAGCACAAAGGCCTAAACCAAAAATAATGTCAGGTATGCTATCAGTGAGATATAACAAGTAGCATTTCATTGCCCCTAAATTCATGATCTACATCTAATTTAGTGGTTGTTGCTATAAGAGTGTCAATTTCTTTGGGATCTTCTATTTTAAATCTTTCAAATAACTTTTTCACATACTTATACTGATGGATCATAGTTCCATTTGAATTTTGTTTCATTTATAAGCCTAAAAAGAAATTAAGGTCCCATCATACTCTTCGCAAATTCACTCCCCATAAGTTTAGCAAATTATTTACTTAACTTATCACTGGTTTCTCCAAAGATTATAACATCAACATATATCTGAACGACCAAGAGATCTTTACCTTTTTCTTTCATACCATGCTCTTGGTTCTTGCTTGATCCCATAAAGTACCTTGTCAAGCTTGTACACATGATTAGGACAATCCTTGCTTTCAAAGCCCGGAGGTTGCTGGACAAACACTTCTTCCTTTAGATAGCCAACGAGGAAGGCACTCTTGACATCCATCTGATGAAGAGTGAATTCCAAGTAGGCAACAAAGGCTATAAGGAGTCTGATGGCTTCCAATCTTGAAACTCGAGCAAAAGCCTCATCATAGTCTATGCCTTTCTCTTGACTATACCCTTGAACCACCAATCTAGTCTTGTTCTTTGTAACTGTTCCATCTATGTCAAATTTGTTTCTGAAGACTCATTTTGTTCCAATTACTGGTATGTCCTTGTGTCTTGGTACCAAACTTGACTTATTTCAAATTGTTTAGTTTATTTGCATTTCACCCAGTATTGATCCTGTAAAGCCTCAACAATAACGTTTTGTTCAATAAAAGATAAAAAAGCATTAAAAGCACAAAGATTCTTGAAAGAAAATATTTTTTTGATTCCATAGGTTGTATCAGTAATATGTTTTCAATGTGATGTTAACTTTGATACATGTAAGGTTTCACAACCAGCTGGTATTTCCTAGATATTTCTTTAATATTTTGTTGATGAGTAACATGTTCATGGACATGTTCTCTCGAGGTTTGAGGATCAATTCCTCTTTCCCCAGTTCCCCATGTCAAGTTGCTGGGGGTGGAAGGACCTATTCCATTACCTGTTCCTCCCTCAGGTGCAACTTCAGTCTGGGATGTAGTTTCATTTGAGTTTCTGTAACGACTTGGCCAGTCGTTTCGTGAGATTAGCCCCGTTTCCCCCGTTTATGCTTTATCATATGTTTCTTCACCTATATATGTTGTGTTGGGCCGGTTGGGTCGGGTTCGGAGTGGTCGTTGTGAGAACTGAGACACTTAGTCTCTTAAACTAGCTTAATAGTTGAGAAAGTCAATTGGGAGTTGACTTATTGGTAAACAATCTCGAAATATGGATTTTATTGCTCGGATAGCTTCGTTAGGTGATTTGGGACTTAGGAATGTGTTCGGAATGAAGTTTTGATGTCCGGTGTGGAATTAGGCTTGAATTGGCGAAAGTTAGTTTTGGCAATTTCCGGTCCAGTGGAAAATAAGCTATCGGGGTCGAAATGGAATTTCGGAAGTTGGAACAGGTTCGTAACATCATTTTGGATATATGTGTAAATTTTCCGCTCAATCGGATGTGTTTTGGTTTGTTTCGGTATCATTGGCGATATTTAGAAGTTTCAAAGGTCATATGCTTGAATTTGATGTAATTTTGGTCTTTTGCTATTGTTTTTGGTATTTCGAAAGCTCGAATAAGTTTGAATGATGTTATGGGGTGTGATGGTAGGATTGATTGAAGTCCCGGGGCCCTCGACTGTGTTTCGGATGATCAAACGGGCATTTTTGGTCTTTGGGAGATTGCTGGTTTTTCTGGTGTTTTGGCAGAAATGGTTTCTTCATTATGATAGCATGGATTCTATGCGATCGTGTAAGAAGGATTGTGATCGCATAGGTTGGGAAGGTGAAGCAGTGCGATCACGTGGCCCTTTGTGCGATCGTATAGAGGTTCTGAGGTGCGTGTGTGGGATGAATATTTGTTCTATGCGATCGCGTGTATTGATATGTGATCGCGTAGAGTGGTCTGGGTTGTGCATCGCGACCGCGTGGCTGGAGTCGCGATCGCACTGAAGGGAATATTAGTGCTGGGCAGAATGTTTTAAAAGGCTACTTTTATGAGATTAGTTCATTTTTCCTCCATTATTAAACGAGTTGGGAGCTCTCTGAGAGGGATTGAAGTGGAAATTTAAGGAAATCACTTGGAGGTAAGGTTTTCAACTTCATAATTCGTTTCTATGTCGTTATCTAAATAATTAAACCAGAAATTTGTTGAATTTAAACCCAAAATTGGGGAGATTAGGTGCATGAGAATTGGAAAATTCTTCTGATGAGTTGAGTGGGCAAGTTTTGTCCGATTTTGGTGTTCTTGGTATGTATAGAATCGTGGGAGGACGAGGATTCTATTGATGTAAATTTTATCGAATTCTGAGACGTGGACCCGGGGCTCGGGTTTTGCTGAATTTAAAAAATTATGTATAAATTGATAGTTTTCGATTGGGTTTTGTTCCTTTCGCGTATATTGATGATGTTAATCTTGTTTTGGTTAGATTCAGAGCAATCGGGAGCCGATTTGAGGGCCAAGAGCATCGCGGATTATTATTGTGGCCCGATAGAGGTATATAATGGTTATAAATCATGTGCTAAGAGTATGAAACCCAGGACTTTATGTTTCTCACTGGTTTTAGAATGGCGCACATGTCGGATGACGAGTATGTGGGGTGCAATTTTGGATTGGACTTGGTCTTCTCCGCAGCAACTATTGAGTTGCGTATTTTATTCTAAATCATATGTTAAATTGTGTTCTAAAGACTATTGCAATATTTGGGCTAGAAGCCATGTTTGGGACCTCGTGCCGACTTGTTTAGACCCCTTTGGGGCTTTTTACTGCTATTTCCTCACTGTCGATTTATGATTTACACTAAGTCATATTGTTCTTAACTGTTTTCAATATTCAGCCTTAATTACACAATTTTGAGATATAAAATGATGTTTTGGGTCGAGTACCTCGTTTTACTGATACGCCCGAGGGGCTTTTGAGAGGTTCTGACTGAGTGAGGCCGAGGGCTGGATTGTGAGGATATGATACGCCACGAGGTGGCTTGATATTAGCGCTTGGGCTGAAGGGTCCATCCGGTGTCTGTAGACACCCCTAGTGAGCGCAGGTACCTACTGAGTGCGAGTGCCGAGTGACTGGGAGGCATGAGTGACAGTGAGGTTGCCCAAGGGGCTGATACTGAGTGGTTGTGAGGTGCTGATTGATGTTCTTCACGATATGATACACGTTCTACCCGAGGGGCTATTTATGACTCATTTCATTTTACACTTCATTCTTCAGGTACTTTATTTGTGAAATTGTTGGAAAACACATTTTCAAAGGATTGTACTGAAGATAGATTTTAAGGCATGTTAATTTCATATATATATATATATATATATATATTGTTGAAAAGAAAGGCTATGCATATTGTGAGCTGATGATTTGATTTTTATGTGTTTCTTGCCGCTTAGACTTGATTTATTTTCATTACTACTGAGTTGGCATACTCACATTAGTCCCTGCACACATTGTACAGATACAGGTGCTGACACCGAGCGTTAGCCACCTATTCTGTGTGGTGCCGGAGTTCGGGAGATAGAGGTCGTTGTTTAGTGTCCGCATCATCTCTATTTTCCCTTCTTATGTTGTACCTAGTTATGCGTTCAGAGGTTTTGTATTATAATAGTAGACTTTTTGGTATATTCCTTAGATTCTCATGTCATGTTGACTCCAGATTTTGGGGATGGTTTAGACTGTTTAACTTTTTATTTAGCTTGATAGATTCAGTAATTTTTTATACGTTTATGAATTGTTGAAAATGAGTTGGGATTTTTGGAAAGAAACTGTAAATATGTGGATTGGCTAGCCTAGTTCCACGATAGGAGCCATCACGGCCGGTTTAGGATTTGGGGTCGTGACAGTTTCTTACCAGCCCAATTGCTTTATCATCATGTTCCCGCCTCTTATAAAGAATGTTAGTTTCATCAAAAATCACATGTATACTTTCGTCTACAATAATAATTCTTTTATAATAAATATTATAAGCTTTACTATGTGAAGAATACTCCCTCATCACTTTTGGGATCAAACTTACCTAGGGAATCTTTACCATTATTGTGCACAAGGTATTTGCATCCAAATACCCTAATATGGGATATATTTGGCTTTCTTCCTTTAAGTAACTCATAGGAAGTCTTCTCAACAGGAGGTCTAGTCATGCACATATTTATGATTTAGCATGCAGTGTTCACTACTTCTACCAAGAAACTATGGGGCAGTTTACAAGAAACAAGCATAGTCCTAGTCATTTCTTCCAATGTACTATTCTTTCTTTCAACTACTCCATTTTGTTGTGAAGTACTAAGAGCAGAAAAATTATGATTTATGCCATGCTCATCACAAAATTCATCAAATTTAGCATTCTCAAATTCAGTACCATGATCAGACCTAATTGATGCAAGTTGATTACCTAGTTGTTTATGTGTTTTTCTAACAAAACAAGTGAACATGTCAAATTCTTCATCATTAAATGTTAAACACAATTTCCAAGTAAACCTGGAGTAATCATCAACAAGCACTATAACATATCTCTTACCTCCTCTGTGCAATTTTCTCATTGGTACACAAAGATCCATATGGAATAGTTCCATCCTCCTGACAGTGCTTACCATTGTCTTTGTTTTGAAAGAGGATCTAACCTGATTCCCCCTTGCACAAGTCTCACAAACTTTATCTTCCTTGAACTTAACATTTGGCAGCCTTATCACCAAGTCCTTGGAGACTAGTTTGTTGAGTTGACTTATACTGGCATGTCCAAGTCTCTTGTTCCAAAGGAGGGAATCATTATCCAATACACTTAAGCAAGTGAGTTCAGTATCTAAGAGTGTGGACAGATCCACAACATATATGTTCTTCACCCTTTTTCCCGACAAAACTATCTTGTTAGTGGTAAGATTAAACACAAAGTATTTTGTAGAGGTGAATGCTACCATGTTAGCTCTATCACACAATTATGATACATTTATTAGACTGTACTTCAATCCATCTATCAAGTAGAGATTCTCAATAGAGTGAGAATTAGTCTTACCTACCTTTCCAACCCCAATGATCTCACATTTATTTCCTTTTCCTAAAGAGACCTTACCTCTTTTGTGTGTGATCAGCTATCGTTTTGCCTGTTCCTAGTTTCAATTTTAGATTTTCAGATCTAAGTTGTAAGACAGTTGAGTCAAGTGGATGAACCTAGTTCTTCAACACAGTATTTTCACTTACAGTTTCACTATCCCTAAGTCCAGGTTTTTGCACTTTGCATTCAAAATCACATATTCTTTAGACATATGTTCCTTTTCGTTATTTACATCCTCATTTTCATCAATTAGCTATAGTAGTAACTAAGATAACCTTTCTTTAGATAAAAAATTAAACTTGTCTTTGAGATGAAGGAAACTTACTCAGTTTCTTCATCAGATTCTCCAATGGCCATAAGTTCTCGTTCATCCTCATCATCATTATCCATGTTTTCATATGAGCTTTATCCCTAAGCGGAAACCATAGCCTTGGTTGATCCTTTGTTGTTGCTTCTCTTCGGTTGAATTTTTTCCTTCATTTAACTCTTTCCTTCATTCAATTTCCCAAAAATGAAAATTTTTGATGTGGCTTCTCTTGGGTTGAAAACTTACTCAATTTTTTTATTTGAAGCGGCTTTCACTTCTTGAAGAACTCTTTCCTATCCGCAAGTACTTATTGAAGTCTTTGGTGATCATATCCATTTCATCATGTTCTAGGTTATAACCTTTAGTGATTCTGAGTGCCAATCTTCTTTCCTTATTATGTACATCCATCTTCATGGTTTGTCTCCTAAGTTCATAGGCAATGAGATTTACAATTGATTCATCTAGTAGGGGGAAGTTGAAATGTTC
Source organism: Nicotiana knightiana (assembly GCA_005239525.1). Taxonomy (NCBI): domain Eukaryota; kingdom Viridiplantae; phylum Streptophyta; class Magnoliopsida; order Solanales; family Solanaceae; genus Nicotiana; species Nicotiana knightiana. Next base: position 212,265 of record ML380603.1, on the reverse strand, counting down.
TTGGACTCTTAGATGGCAGTGATCTTGCTTTTCCAAGTGATTGGTAAGACCCTAGTAAGTATCTTTTCAACCTTCTCGTTCTTCAGGAATAATCCTTCCAAGATATTTTAGTTCATTTGTCAGTGTAGTGAACCTTGTGTATATCTCTTGAATGATTTCTCCATCCTTCATAGCAAAGTTCTCATACTGAGAACACAATAGAGTTCCTCTAGATATCTTCACTTGAATAGTTATTGTCATGATCCACCTGTAATGTGTCCTAAATATGCTTAGCAGTTGCACAACCTATTCATCTACACTCATCTGGAACAAGTCCACAAACAAGCCATTTCTTTGCATCAACATTCTTCTCCCACTTCTTCAAGTTCTCAGCAGTGCAGTATGCTCTTGTTTTTGGAAAATCTACTCCTTCAACCTTTTTCTTCATTGTAGCCAGTGGACCATCAAAGGTAATGTCCCATAGCTCAGAGTCATCACCTTGAATGTGATCTCTCATTCTGTTCTTCCACCAAGAATAGTACTGCTATTAAAGAGTGGTGGTCTAGTGTAGATTGTCCTTTCGAGTTTTAAGGTTGTGCACCTATCTTGATCTTCTCCTAGGGTGTTAGCCTCTTACATGATAACCCGCATTGATACCAATTGATGTTTTGCACTTCAATACCAAACAAGGGGAGGGGGGTGATTTGCATGGTGCCTGATTTTTGTGTGCACTGGATTATCGAAGGACCTGTTTCTTCTATGTATTCGTTACATTATAGTTGTAGAACAAATAGTGCACAAAGTAAAGAACATAAGTATTTTTATGTGGAAACAATCCGGCTCAAAAGGAGAAAAAACCATGACCTACTACCTAGTAGGATATTTCCCAACACTTCACTAAATCAAAGAGCCCAAAACAACATTTACAAAACTCTTTGTAAACCTAAGGATTACCTCTAACCCTTTGTGGCAACCAAACTCTAGATGTTGCTACAACTTCAAATTAACTCTAACTTGAAGATAACACTCTGAGTACCTAGTACAATTGCTTCTAGATAAAATAGAAATGTACAACTCAAAAGGCCTAATACATGTTGATACTCAATTTTTTCTTATAATATATTTCAAATTCATATATACCTTCAAAACTATGCATTAGCATCAATTGATATTTTTCCATAATTTGTACATTTTTAATTAATTTATCCCAGTATTTTACTCGTATAAATAGTTACAAACTGCATCACAATGACTTTATAACAATTTCATGGTTTAACTTTGCTATTTATATTCATATTAAGCTCAAATTATTTCATAAGTAGCCATATTTACATTTTTTGTTACAATCGCAATAGCTTTGCGATTATAGCCCATGCATGCATTATTTCATTATTTTATTAGAAAATACCTTGTTGAATTTTTTGATTATTTTAAAATATTTCTATGCATAAAAATTAATTTTTTTTATCATCTGTTAATTATTTTATAAATTTTTTTAATCAATATTCGGGTATTTAACAAATAGCCTTTTTTATTTCAGACCTAACCTCTTTTAATACCAGCCCATACCTCTTTTAAATTAACCCAAAAACCGGCCCAAACGCCTTAAGCCGAATCCTTGTACTTGCCCGACCCAATAACCCCTTTAATCATGGCTGTTAATATTTTAGATCAACGATCCACGATTAAACTTACCTTATTAATCCCTAATCAACCCTAACCCCTCCCGTTCCTCTCATTTCGCCGTCACTCGTTTCCCTGACCCTTCCAATACTCTCTCAAGTCACCCTAACCCTAATCGCCGTCACCAGGGAGAACCTCCCTTCTATGTTTTTCTGTGCATTCTCCAACCACCACCAGTCTCCTATACTACATGGCTGTTTGATTTCATGAGTCTTTGAGAAAACCTCAAGGAAATCCAACCTGATCTCGCCTAGAAATTGTTTATCAGCCTGTCTTAGGCCACTTTCCTTTGTGAGTATGGATTTCCTCTTGCTTTTAGTATTAATCCATGGGGTTTTTTACCGATTGTCTACATCTCCACTTTTTTCTGAAAAAAAAAACTAGTTTCACTACTGTTCGATTCTTCTCAGATCGTTATAGATCTGAGGTGATTCGAGTATTATTGGGTGTTTTCCTTTAAAATCTATTATTTACTTAACTGTTTCGATTTTTAGTTACTCTTTCTAAAACTAGGGTTCTTCCCAAACTTTCGTCAAAGGTTTTTACTTTCAAATGCTTAGTCTATTCATCTCTATGGATATATGTATACTCGAACCCTAAAATGTCTCTGTGTTACTGGTCTTTTCAATTTTGTTTTAATGTTGTGTTTATCTCTGTGAACCAGTCACATGAACTTATTCTGTTTAGGGACTTAAATGATTTTCCATGTCAAAATCCGTATTTTTGTGAGATTTTACTTGATTGACTACTGTTAAGGATTCGAACGATTTTCTTTCTTGTTAAAATCAAAACCCTTTGGGATTCTTACTTGGTTGATTGCTATAAGGGTTCAAATAACTTTTCATATAAAATCAGTACCCTTTGAAGATTTTTTTACTGATTGTTCCCTATCAATTGCCCTGTTAAAATCAATGTGCTAGCATTTTTATTGGTTTCCTTGTTTGTGACATGTTTCCCTATTTTACTTGCCTTATTTAGTGGACAGTAGTTTGGGGATTTTTTCCGGCTCCCTATAAGGTATGATTTGGATTCTTTGCCTTAATTGAATTCCTGTTGTGGCCGTTAATTGATTACCTCAAATTAAGGGGTCTATTCCGGACTCCCTTATGGGAATTGATTATGTGATTATATGATCATAAATGAAGACTATCGCGAATAATTCCAAATAAGGCCTGAACACTCGGTTCCTGAAGTCCATAAAAGTTGCTGGGGCATTCGTCAACCCAAACAACATGACCAAAAACTCGTAATGCCCGTACCGAGTGCGGAAAGCTGTCTTAGGGACATCGGATGCCCTAATCCTCAACTGATGGTAGCCAGATCTCAAGTCTATCTTTGAAAATACCCTGCACCTTGAAGTTGATCGAACAAATCATCAATCGTCGGCACTGGATACTTATTCTTGATTGTCACCTTGTTCAATTGCGGGTAATCAATCCACATCCTCAACGAACCATCCTTTTTCTTCACAAACAATACTAGAGCACTCCAAGTAAAAACACTGGGTTTGATGAAACCCTTCCCAAGAAAACCCTGCAACTGTTCATTCAACTCTTTCAACTCTGGCGGGGCCATGCGATACCGCGGAATAGGAATGGGCTGGGTGCCCGAAGCCAGATCAATGCAGAAATCAATGTCCTTTTCGGGTGGTACCCTCGGCAGGTCAGAAGGGAAGACCTTAGGAAACTCACGAACCACGGGTACCGAATCAATAGAGAGACCCTCAGCACTGGAATCACGGACATAAGCCAATAAGCCAAACACCCCTTCTCAACCATACGCCGAGCCTTCACGTACCAAATAACATTGCGGGTATAATGACAAGGAGTCCCCCTCCACGCTAAACGGGGCAAATCCGGCAAGGCTAAGGTCACCGTCTTGGCATGACAATAAAAGATGGCATGATATGGGAATAACCAGTCCATCCCTAATATAACATAAAAGTCGACCATACGTAAAAATAACAAATCAACATGGGTCTCAAGACCCCCAATGACCATAACACAAGAACGATGGACTCGATCGACCATGATAGAATCACGCACCGGTGTAGATACATAAACTGGAATACTCACTGGATCACTAGGCATGACCAGGTATGGTGCAAAATAAGAGGACACACACGAATAAGTAGACCTTGGATCAAATAGCACTGAAGCATCTCTGCCATAGACCCGAATAGTACCTGTAATGACTGCATCATGAAATTCAGGCTCTGGCCTGGCTAGAAGAGCATAACATCAGGGACGGGCCCCACTACCCTGAACAACATCTCCAGGACTACCGACTACTGGCTAGCCTCCACATATGGCGGCCTGAGCTCTACCTCTATGACCTCTACCTCCACCTCTAGCACCTCTACCCCCACCTCTAGCTGGCTGGGCAGGCTATGGAACACCTGGTGCCTGTACCATGGCACGAGAACCCTGATGCTATGAACTACCTGATGCTCGAGGGAAAAATCTAGCAATGTGACCCGGATCTCCACAAGTGTAACAAGACCTCAGCTGCTGAGGGAACTGGATCTAACCCTGTCGACCTGAATGACCACCTCGAAAACTCTGATGCAGCGGTGCACTGCTGGGAGCTAGTGGTGCACTGTAATGATGTTGATCAGAATAGTGCGTCTGATAACCACGACCACTTGAAGTACCATGGAAAACCTGGAGAGCTGACTGAAAAGGTCTGGGAGGATGACCTCTGCCTGAAGAATCCCTGCCCCCAGATGAGGCTCCACTTAAGCGACCGAAATGATGGGGCCTCTTGTCAGCCCTCTGACCACCACCCTGTGACAAAATCATCCCAATCCTCCTGGCCACATTGGACGCATCCTTGAATGATATATCTGTACGTAACTCTCTAGCCATGTGAAGTCTGATAGGCTAGGCCACATCCCTCAATAAATCTTCGAACCCTCTCCCGATCAGTGGGAAGTATCATAAGAGCATGTCCGGATAGAGTGATGACCCTGGTCTCGTACTGAGTGACGAACATGGATCCCTACTGGAGACGCTCAAACTTCCTCCGAAGGTCCTCTCTCTTAGTAATGGGAAGGGACTTCCCCAAAAATACCTCTGAGAACTGAGTCCAAATCAAAGGTGTAGATCCAGCTGGTCTGGCTATGCAATAGTCTCTCCACCTACTCTTGGCTGCGCCCAATAACCGAAAGGTAGCAAAGACAACTCTGTTGGACTCCACTATGCCCATATTCTGAAGAACCTCATGGAAGCTGTCCAAATAATCCTGGGGGTCCTCTGATTGTGTACCATTGAAAGTAGCAGTAAATAACTTAGTGCACCTGTCCAGTCTCCACAAAGCATCTGCTGACATAGTTGTTCCCTCTACTACCGGCGCTGCAATACTCGGCTGAGCTACTCCAGCTAGCTAAGATGCCGGTTTCTGAAACTGTGGGGCTAGCTTCTCTGGCACGCGGGCGGCAGTACTTTTGGCACCTCCCCCATCTTGAGAGACGGCTGGTGCAGTAGGAAGAAGTCCCGCCTATGCTACACTCTCCATGAGTTCGACTAGACGGACAAAGGCGTCCGGAAGCACTAGGGTAGCTATGAACCCCTCTAGGACCTGAGCTGGTCCAACTGGATCTGCTGGAACTGGGACTTCCTCGTCAGACTTGACCTGAGGGTCCTCCACTGGGGCTGCTGCTCTAGACTGAGCTCGGCCCCGAAATCAGCCTCTAGTACGGCCTCATCCTCGCCCTCGACCTCGACCCCGAGTAGGAGCTGTAGCAGGAGTGTCAGGCTGCTGGGTGGAACCTAGGGAAGCACGCTTCCTCGCCATCTGTGAGAGAATATAATAGAAACTCAATCAGTACTAAGAATTCATAGCGCACGGCAGTGCAGAAAAGAAATATGGAGTTATCCTAACTTTGCAGCCTCTAGGGGATAAATATAGACGTCTCTATACCGATCCCTCAGACTCTACCAAGTTGTCCGTGAGTTGTGAGACCTAAGTAACCTAGGGCTCTAATACCAACTTGTCACGCCCCTAAATCCCATCATCCGGCCGTGATGGCATCTAACGTTGAACCCGCTAGACAAGCCAATGTGTACAGCTAAACTAACATATTAACCTCAATTTAACAGAATAAACTAAAACAGTTCACAATTAAACAGCGGAAAT